>CM064914.1:34619914-34852414 GCA_032727855.1 Quercus ilex subsp. ballota
ATCTGTCTATAAACGCACGCAATACATGGTTCATTAACCTCATGAATGTACTTGGTGCATTAGTTAGACCAAAAGCCATTACCAACCACTCATACAATCCATATTTAGTTTTAAAGGCAGTTTTCCATTCATCACCCTCTTTCATCCTAATTTGATGATATCCACTTTTCAAATCAATTTTTGTAAAAACACATGATCCATGCAATTCATCCAACATGTCATCTAGCCTAGGGATGGGATGTCTATACTTTACCGTAATGTTGTTAATAGCCCTGCAATCAACACACATTCTCCAAGTTCCATCCTTCTTAGGCACAAGCAGCACCGGCACCGCACACGGACTCATGCTCTCTCTCACATGTCCTTTGGTCAGCAACTCCTCAACTTGCCTTTGAAGTTCCTTTGTCTCCTCCGGATTACTCCTATAGGCTGGTCGGTTAGGAATTGTTGCACCTGGCACAAAATCAATTTGATACTCTATTCCTCTAATAGGTGGCAATCCACTAGGAACATCATTAGGAAACACATCCTCATATTCCTACAACAAAGAGACAACAACACTAGGGAAAGATTCGTCAAGTTCATTAGTACTAAAACATACCTCTTTGTACAATTGTACAAATATAGGCTGGTTTGTATAAAAAGCACTCTTAACATCACTCGCCTTAGCATAAAAACTCCCTTGTTTTTTTGTTTTTCTCTCATTTTTTCCACTCTCTATTTTCTTTTCACTCTCTTTTTTTCTTTCACTCTCTTTCTCATCATGTTTTTTTGAACTCTCAGTGTCACAATCTTTTTTCAAATCAATCTCTCTTTTCAATTTCATTTGGTCTTCATACACTTGTCTTGGAGTCAACGGTACAAGAGTAATGGTTTTATGGTCTTTTACAAAAGAATGCCTATTCTTAAACCCGTCATGATTAACCTTTCTGTCAAACTGCCAAGGCCTGCCCAATAAAATGTGACCTGCATGCATTGGAACAACATCACAAAGTACTTCATCCTTGTACCTCCCAATTGAAAAAGAAACCAGTACTTGCCTATTTACCTTAACCTCTCCACAATCATTCAACCACTGCAACTTATATGGTTTAGGGTGTTTCAAGGTAGGTAAATTCAATTTTTCCACTAAAGTAGTGCTAGCCACATTAGTACAGCTCCCCCCATCAATGATCATACTACATACCTTATTGTTGATGTGGCATCTAGTATGAAAAGTATTCTCCCTTTGTTGTTCCATATTATCCTCTTTGACTTGGGCACTTAGAGCACGCTTAGCCACAAGTGACTCACCCTCCACTGGATACTCCATATTATCATCACAAGCATCCTTAAGTGATGGAATCTGATCATCATCTCCCTCACTTTTAGTTTCCACCTCTCCATCAATACGTGCAATCATGGTCCTCTTATTTGGGTATTGTGAAGCTATATAACGTACTCCCAAACAACGAAAACACTTAATATCACGATTACGAGTTTGGGATTCATTTTTACCTTTGTTGACATTGGGAGCTTCATCTCTTCTTTTTGGTGGTTCGGTTTTGGACTTGAAAACAGCTCCTTCGTCTTTCCTCCCATTTGACCTCCATGAAGTAGAGGAGCCAGGATTTTGAAATGACCGAGTTCCTTTCCTTTTAAGCTGTCGTTCCACCTTTATTGCCATGTGCACCATGTCCTCCAACTCCACATAGTGCTGCAACTCCACTACATTTGCAATGTCCCGATTCAGCCCATTCAGAAATCTCGCCATAGTAGCTTCTCTATCCTCCTCTACATTAGCCCGAATCATGACAATCTCCATCTCCTTGTGATAGTCATCCATGCTCTTATAGCCTTGAGTAAGACTCTGTAATTTCATATACAAGTCCCTATAGTAGTGACTGGGGACAAACCGCCTCCTCATGGTGGCCTTCATTTCCTCCCATGTCTCAATAGGCCTCTCATAGTTTCTCCTTCTATTCATCACAAGTTGATCCCACCATATAATAGCATAATCAGTAAACTCAATCACAGCTAGTTTTACATTTTTCTCCTCGGAGTAGTTGTGGCACTCAAAGATGAACTCCACCTTCTTCTCCCACTCCAAGTACACTTCTGGATCATTTTTCCCTTGGAATGATGGTATCTTCATTTTGATGTTTCCTAGGCTTCTATCAGTTCCATCTTGCCATCTTGGATCTCTTCGAAAACCTCTACCACGCCTTTCTCCCCTTGGCGCAAACCTGCCCTCATTGTTCAATGAAGCTTGATCCTCTTCATCTTCAAACTCATTGTCATGGTAGTCATTAGAATCATCCACACGCGCACGTCTTTCTTGTCTTCTAGCATTAGGGGCTCTTTGGGGACGCTCCTCACGTAAAGAAGCAATAACAGCGTCTTGCCTATCCTTCCGATCCCGAATATCATTAAACACCACGTTCATATGTTCAAATTGTTATTGCATAGCCTGCAACATGATGGATGACTCCTCCCCTCCTCTGTTTGATGCTTCACCCCTGGAAGACATAATTTTGAAACTACAAAAAAAAAATGTTAGAAATAATTCCTCACAACACTCTCTCACGGGTTTACACTCGAATTATGTCACTCACACTCGTGTTTCACTCTTAAATTGGCTTTTTATATTAGTCTCACACTCTCTTGCCTTTTTCCACTCGTAGCTTCTCCTTTTCAGTTCTGCTTAAACTAATAAACTTGATTAATAAATTCAACTTGTAGTATTTAAACTAATACCAATGGCAAGAAAATATGACAGAAACACTAAATCAAAGGAATAGGACAAAAGAAAATAATATTTTGGTCTAAGGGAATTGAAACTACAAACAAATTTTTTTTTTTTTTTTCTATTTCTTTTCTGTAGTCTCTTTTTTTTTTTTTTTGGAAGCTAGGTGCACAATTTTAACTTAGTGCACGTCACAAAATAAGAACAGGGAATAAAGAACACAAAAGGAACAAGATAGGATGATAACAGGAAACAAATGATAAAGGGATAGTAAAACTGATTTTAGAACCTGTGCTCTGATACCAAATGATGCGAACCTCAATCGACACGCTTTGAGACCCAACAAAAATATTGGAATACTTGCCCAAGAAAGTTAAAATTCAGATTTTTGATAGAAAACCCTGACCCAACGTTTATAATCGAAACGCGAACCAAATGTATAAGTGTAACACCTTGACCCAATGATTATAATTGAATCACGAACCAAAGGTATAAAGTTTGAACGCCACAAGGAAGAATCCCTGATAAGTTCACAGTTCTTAAAGAACCACAAGAGGAGCAAAGCCTCACATTTTCTGATTTTTATTCAATAATCTCTTATTACAATGAGTGCATGCTATTTATAAGGCATGACTGAAAATAGAAAAATATAAAAAACGTACTAAATAATAAAACTCTAAATAAAAGTTGATTTGGTCTGAAATTAGCATATCTCAAATAGGAAAAATAGCTAAAAACGTTCTAAATAATAAAAGCCTAAAATTAAGGTAGATCTGGTCCAAAAATAGATGCTCCAGACTAGGAAAAATATCTATTAACTGATATGGAGCAGGAAAATCAATCAGCCATTAATCCACGCCATAAATCACGCCCAATTTAGCCAAATCAGCCCTCAATAGCTTGGATTAAATTTATTACGCCTTCATCTTTCTTTGGGCCAAGCTTGGAATGTCCTGTGTTAGAATCAACCCAAATCTCTTGAATCAGCCCATTAAGTGCTTCTTTGATCTTCTTGAATTTTGCTTTAGTAATAGGCCCAACTGGAACATGCAATGGATCCTTGAATGCTTGTTGATTCTCGTCACAACTATAAGTATATTTATAGATAAATGCTACAGCCACAACTTTTTTATAACACTTTTACATTAAATTATAGGTGGTAAGTTGTTATTGGTTCTAATTTGAATCCACCACTAAAATTGCTCTTTTGTCCATTTAGTAGTAACTAATAATAACTTACCACTTATAAGAGCATCCGCATTAGTAGATGCATAATTTCTTATCATTTTGCAAGAAAAAACATGTTTTTTCTATTTTACACACCCACTTTTACAAAACAACCACATTGGTTTGTCTATTCTACACATTTATTCAATAAAATATTCATTCTTGACTCAATACCCAGCCACCATCAACGATTAGAGCAGTGGCTATCATCAACCCAACCTCCATCATTAACCCACACAACCACCATCATTAAGCCAGCCTCCATCATATACCCACCATCAAAATCCCAAAACCACTAATCAAAATCATGAAAGCCCACTAATCAAAACTCACTGATCAAAATCATCAAAACCCACTGATCAAAACCATCAAAATCCACTGATCAACCCACACAACCACCATCATTAAGCCAGCCTCCATCATCAACCCACCTATCAAAATTCCAAAACCACTAATCAAAATCATCAAAGCCCACTAATCAAAACTTATTGATTAAAATCATCAAAACCTACTAATCGAAATCACCAAATCCACTAATCGAAACCATCAAAATCCACTGTTCAACGGTGATCGGCAATCGGCAAGGCAATGACGATCGACGTGAGCAGGGGCGAGAGATCATGCGCGGCGAGAGATTAGTGAAGGTTTAATGGTGATGATTTGTTGGTCTGATGATTTGATTAGGTGATCAGCGAAAGATTAGGGCTATCATCAACCCAGCCTCCATCATCAACCCACCAATCAAAATCCCAAAACCACTAATCAAAATAATCAAAGCCCACTAATCAAAACTCACTAATCAAAATCATCAAAACCCACTAATCAAAACCATCAAAATCCACTAATCAACCCACACAACCACCATCATTAAGCCAGCCTCCATCATCAACCCACCCATCAAAATCCCAAAACCACTAATCAAAATCATCAAAGCCCACTAATCAAAACTCACTGATCAAAATCATCAAAACCCACTAATCAAAACCATCAAAATCCACTGATCAATGACGATCAGCGATTGACAAGGCAATGACGGTCAACATGAGCAGTGGCGAGAGATAAGGCGCGATAAGAGATTAGTGAAGGTTTAATGGTGATGATTTGATCAGGCAATTGGCGAGAGATTAGGGCGGTGGCAAACAGTGGCGGTGGCGAGAGATGATTTGATCGGCGGTGGTGGCAAGAGATGATTTGATTGGCGGCAGTGGTTTGATGATTTGATCAAATGAGAAAAAGGGAGAGTGAGGTGAGAGTGAGAGTAACCAGAGACAAGGAGAGAGAAAAAATACTAAAATATTAAATGCAAGTGCTATAGTAACCATGCATATATGCACGGTTACTATAACACTTGTGCATTTATACACAATTTTACACCCACTAATGTAGGTGTTTTTTTGGTCAAAACATGTAAAATAAAAGGTTTTTTGTATTTTGCAAGACTTTGCATCCACTAATGTGGATGCTATAATTGTGAAAATATTGTGGATATAACATTTCTCATATTTATATAAGAAGTGTTACGTTCATAATATTTTCACAACAAATTATAAGTGGTTAATTACTATTGGTTTTAATTTAGATCTATCACTGAAATTATTTATTTGCCCATTAATAACAACTTGTAACTTATAATTTTTTGTAAAAATAATGTGAAAATAGTATTTTTCATATTTATACAGACGCATTGTACAAACATTTCTATTAAAGCTAATACAGGGAATTAACCTGCATACAGCTGCAACCAGAAAACCGGAGTTTTGCTGAAATTGTGTACATGTCTTATTAAGAGAAATGTCGGTAATAGTATCTGCCAAAACTTGGGTTTGGGGCCCTTTACTAAATGATTGAAAATTGGGTTTGGGTCCCTTTAATAAATGATTGAAAATTGTTACTTTAGAACGACTGGTGGTGGTGGTAGTATGGTACCCCATGTATTATTCAGACAATTTACACGGTCCAGACTTTTGGGTAAGCAATGAGTGGCTACAGATTCATCCTAGAACAGTAAAGCTGCCTCTTCTTTAAGTGGGGTTGCCAATGGCGGAAGGACTTCTAGCTTGATGAATTAATTCCATTATTGACTTACGAAGAAACTAGGACGTGAAACTGCAAATGAAAATGATTTCTAAACCCTTAAAAAAACAAAGCATTAATTAAAATATCAAAATCAACCAATTTCTCTCTCCATTATGTGTGGGTTTATTTCTCAACAAAAAAAAAAATTGTTAATTTCCTTGATTTTCCGTACTCATGCCTAGGGGCTTCGCGTGTCGTGTCGACTTATGAATATTTAACTATAGGTCAACTCTAACCTGACATATTTATTAAACGGGTCAGGATTCCTCAACCCTTACACTACTCATTTATTAAACGGGTTAATCGTGTCGACCTGTTTATCAGATTTTATCAAAATGAAAAAAAAAAAAAAATAGTATTAACCAAATTGATATGAATTATGAAAAACCAAACAAATAAATTTTTTAATATAAAATTCAGAACAAATAAATAACTGTATCACAAATAATCATTCAAATTAAAGTATATCTCAATATTACAAATAATCAATTATAATATGTGAAAGAAAATAAACCACAACAACTAATAAGTTTGTATACCTAGAGTTTGAAGGTATATTGGTAAAATATCATTTAATTAAATGGGTCAAACGAGTCAAACGGATTTCATATGATGGACACTAACTCAACCTATTTATTAAACGGGTCAGTCATGTCAACTTGAATATGAAACGAACCCATTAAACCTCAACTCATAACCTACTAATTTCATATTGTGTTATATCGAATTTGCAAATCGTGTTGAATTTTGCCAACCCTCGTGCCCTTAAATTTAATTCTTTGTTTAGATGTTAGCTACTTTTATTTATTGGGACAGTTACGAGTTACCCATCAATTCTTTAATGTCTACCTAACCAAAAATTATAATCTACTACTAATAGAAAACATCAATGATCTTGTTATAGTAACTTTCCTCTTATATGCAACGATCACGCAAGATATCATTAAAAGAAAGATAAATTTCCCGAAAGTCTATGTATTGGCTCCTAAAATGTTAAAGTGATTAGTATAGGGCCAATTAGCCAAACTACTAAGCGAGAAAGCTCAAAGGGGTGCCCCATGCATAAGCCCAAAGGTTTGCTAGAGAGATTTGCTCCCAAAAAAAAAAAAAAAAAAAAAAAGGTTTATTAGAGAGAATGACTTTTTTTTTTCTTTTTTTTTTTTTTTATAGAAAAAAGTTTTACTCTTATTTTGACAATTTAAAAAAAAATTTTGATATCACTTTTATAAAAAAAATATTTTCCTTTTCTTTTCTTTGTAAAAAGTTTTTAAAAATATTTTTTAAATCAAAATATTCGTTAACTTTTTCCATTGTATTAGTTTGATTGGAGCAATGCTCTAAGTTTAAATTCTTGGTGTATGGTATTTATTGATTTATGACGTCCACCACCTAAAAGCTACTAGAAGTTATGTGAGGTTGTACTTAAAGAGCCCGTTTGTTTAGGCGTATTGAGAGACAAAAACAGGCATTTAGCAAATCATGAAAATCGGATTGAGATCCTCTAGAGTTCTTAGGGTACTCTACCGTATAGAGTTCTATTAATCTTAACCATTCATTTATAATAAAAGGTCCAAATTTTTCCATATCATTAATCCACTAATAAATACCCTAAAATAATGGTTTAAAAAATAACTACTCATAAATGATAATTATTGCCTTAGCTCTTTTACCTAAATCAGGTCTCTAAGAAAACATGAAGTCATCTTCTCCTTCCCCTCTTCATTTTTCAATTTGTTCCACAAATCATTTTGGTTGTTAATTTCAAAGCATAGGTTCGACTGAAATGAGACATAGAAAAATCATATTTTATGATCCTAAGTGCCAATCATGTACTTGAAAAGAAAAAGAAAAGAAAAGAAAAGAAAAACATGTATATGCTTAATTTTAATAAAATTAATAGAAGACTAAAAAAATTGGAATGAAAACCCAGGTGTTTTTGCCATTCATATATCATATATATATATATATATATATATATGCTTCTTGGTCTATGTGCATAATAATCAATTTTCTAAATAAGCAATTTTTTTCTTTTTTTTTTTTGGCAATGTCATAGCCACTATTCGCATTTAAGGTAATACCTATCATTTATGAGTAGTTATTTTTTAAAACCATTATTTTTATAGATTTGTTAGTGGATTAATGATATGACAAAATCTAGACCTTTCATTATTATAAATGAAAGGTTAAGATTAAAAGAACTCTACATAGTAAAGTACCCTAGGAACTCTAGAAGATCTCAATCCGTGAAAATCTTGATATGTTTGGCTAGGTGGAATTTGTGGGATTGCGTTTTTGAATCTGCAGATTTTCGCGTTTCAGGAAAGGCAATTTTCCATTATGATTTTGATATCGCACGATTTGCAAATCATGATACCGCTAATTTTTTTGTATGAAAACCAAAAATAGGCTCTGGCTCCTTGCTTATCCTCAGTCTTCTACCTTCACCATATATATCCTCAGTCCTCTGCCTCTAGACTCATCAGTTTCACAAGGATTGGTTCTTTCTTCTTTGTTTTTGCTCTACTCTGTTTATTGTCGTTCTTCATCGCGATTCCAGGTAACTATTCTCCATTACCCATCTTTGAATTTATGATATATATTTGGGCTTTTGGCATGTTGGTTTACACTATTTGAACTCAAAATATTATTTGAACTCCATTAGAGATTTGTTGTTGTTGCTGCTATTGGTAAGAGCTCTCTCTGTCTCACAGATAGCCATCCATGAGTAAACGGGCTCTTACCTTAATTGTTGGGGTTATATGAGGAGATGAAATTTGTTTTAGCTACTATTGTAATCGTTAATTACATTTGTGTTTTTATATTATTATGCATTAGTTTAATTACAATATGATTATATGACATTGTTAGAAGGTTTTGTACAAGGATTGGTGTTTAAAGTAGCTGGGTTTTGCAGAAAAATTATGGGTTTAAAGTAGTTAGGTGCTGCAGAAAAATCTTGTTTGATTCTTTGTGGTTGTAGAACTTACCTAGGAAACATACTCCTACTATGCAATTTTCTCATGGGTTTGGCTGTAGAACTTGCTGTATTTGGCTGAACATTAACTTTAACAAACTTATGTTTTTTTAAGATGGGTAAGCCATCCCAAAATAGCTCAAATGTTAGAGCTCAATGACCATCAAGAGTAACAACTATGTGAAGCTTGTGTGGATGAGGTATTTAAGGGTAATCGACCTAATACCCATTTTAGTAAAAAGGGTTGGACAAATATTATAGCAGCTTTTGAAAAGAAAACTAGAAAGGAATATCCTAGGGTGAAGTATAAGCATAAATGGGACGGATTGAAGAAAGATTGGGTGCTTTGGAATAAGTTGAAGGGAAGTGAAACTGGATTAGGATGAGATGCAACCAAAGGAACAATAGCTGCAACTGATGAGTGGTAGGAAAGGAAGCTAATGGTATGTTTTGTATAACCCATTGTATGTATGTTGTATTCATAGATAAACCATGCTAATTTGAGTTATTAATGAAAATATTCAAACTTGTAGGAGGTACCTGAAGCTACAAAATTTTGAGAGAAAAGTTTGGAGAATGTTGACTTATTAGACATTATGTTTAAGGATATTGTAGCCATGGGAGATTTAGCATGGGCCCCTACTTCAGGTGTGTTACCTAATGATCTTGAGACACCTAAGGAGGGGTTAGGTGATACTTCTGTTAACTCATCTTCTCCTAATGATGATGATGATGATGTTCATAAGATGTGACTCATAACCTCACACAACCACCTAACCCAACACAAAACAAAGGAAAGAAGTGAGCTTTACCATCATCCACACAAAGTAAAGTGAAGAAAGGAGGAATAGCATTACAGTTGACACAACAGCTTAGTCGTATCTATGACGTTGTGGAGTTAAGGAACTCAGCTTGTTCAGTGAAGCCTAGTAGTACTATTCGTAATGTCATGGAATGTGTGTGCACCTTAAATGACATTGAGAAGGGTTCCGAACTCTACCTCATGGTAGCACATATTTTTTCAGAAACGAGAAAAGAGAGAGATGTTTGTCTTGATAGAAGAACCATATTTACCAATTCAATTTTTGCAAGAGGAGGCAAGATTGTTAGGAGGGCACTACTTTGGCACTTAGGGTGTTTTATGCTTTATTCTTTGAATAATGTTTTATGGAAGACAGAGATGTTTTTAATGTTTTATTGTTTTATCCTTTGAATAATGTGGTTGTTAGAGTGTTTTAAGTTGTTGGGCTGTTAGGGTATTTGAATTATAAAGATAGAAGCTTGGCTGTATCTTTTAATAGAAAACTATTAAATCAAGAGTTGGGACCTCTTTTCATTGTTCTCACAATTTTCTACCAATACATCAACTTTATATTTTCACCAATTTTGAGTTTGTTAGGTTTCCTGATAAAGAAATTAAATCAGTGTTGTGTTAGGATCATATTGTGTAGTGATTGAGTAGTGCAATGGCACCATATTGTATCAGAGTGTTATAAACTTTGTGGACTGATTGAATAGTGCAGTGGCTGCTGTAATTAGTGAATATGCTACATTACTGTTGCAAGGAAGCATGTTATTATTGCAAGTAATCATTGCTGCATTACTGTTGTAATTAGTGAGTGCCATAGCCAATTACAAGGTTCAATCCTGGGAATAACTAATTAATCACTTAGCTGTTATAAGTGGTTACTTTTTAGGCTTAAAGCGAAAACAGATGGTTCTTGTACAACTTGTAATAAATTTGATTATGCTCCTTCGAGCTACAATTTAATTTCTACATCCTCTTGTGATGTCTTGCTCTGCAGGGTATGAAGCACCAAATTTAAGGTACAATTAGTAACTTCTGTCTTTCACTGGATCAAGTATTGTAACCTAAGATGCTTACTGTATAGAGGAAACTAATTACATATTTGGATGCTTGAAAGTACTAGCTAACTTAACATGTAAACGTGAAGCTTGCGGTAGTATTGAAAATTTAAAGCCAATAATGCTATGAGTTAGACAAAGATATGTACTAGTTTATTGCTAAGTATTAAAAGGATCTAAATTTGAGCCAAATGATATCCAGTCCTCCGTGGTTTGAATTGGTGGAGGAAAATGTTTTTCACATACCATGATTTATCATATTTGAGCTTTTACTAAGCTCTTGAATTGAACCTAACTGCTACCATCCATGTCTTATAGCTGTTTTTGTTCCTAGTCGCAATTCTTATTCACCAGCTAAGTCAATTCTTGTCCTAGATAGTATTAGACATTCGTATGACATATTTCACTCTCTCAAAACACCTAGACACCATACATTTGTTCTCTCCCTATAATCATTTTCTTGATCTTCACAGGTGCTTAGCGTTTGTCCAAGTCAAAGAAAGAAAGGTCTTGCATTAAAATTTTTAAACCAAAATAAAAAACTATTACTAAAAGGTTGATAAGAACAATGAGAAAATATATTTTGATAAGGATAAATCATACCTAATAGAGCATTGGAGCTTTACCTTTGACCTCGCTGAATATAAAACATGATAGATTTATTTGTATCATCTATTAGAATCAGTGTTGATTTATATAAACATTTTTCCACCTGAGCACTGAAAGTGAAATCACTGACATGATATTGGGAGCTTTTTTTATTCTTTTGTTTGGAGGGGAGAGGGGGCTTTGTGTGTGCAGGGGGGCTAGCTAAACGTTTTAAAATTTGTTATGATTATAGAAATTGTGTGTATATTTAGTGATAGATGAGTACTAAACAACATGTAATTGTTATGATGTCATTGTGAACAGCCAGCTTGGTTGATGGAAAGAGATGAGTACTAATCAATATTTAATTGTTTTATTTTAATCTTTTAGTCTATATTAATTCTTCAACCTGATATGGCAAACTTATATTTTATATGATACAAAACAGAATTATAAGGACAGCATCCAAAGGAGATGCATGCTTACTGGGAAAATTTAGCACCCTCTATCATATTTTGTGGGTTTTTGTTGTGTGATAGATACTTATTTCGATTTATGCAGTTTTTATTTTTTAAATATTTAATCATTTTCTTTATTGTGATTTATCTAATTTATTGCTATAATATTTTAGGTGTTATTCCTATGGATTACAATGATTATATTGATAATAGTGATGAAGATTATTCTTATGATGTGGAAAACGATGAACACGATGATGAAGAATTATATGATCTTGCTATTGCTGGATGTCATGTTGCAGTGACATATCATATGAAATATATTGATAAACAACCTTATAGAGATTCTGAACAAACTGACTATATGTGGTTGATGGATTGTTTGACTGGTAATGAAACAAAATGTTACGAAATGTTTAGAATGAAGCCACATGTTTTCCTTCAATTATGTAATGTTTTACAACATACATATGGACTTTATCACACAAGGCATATTAGGCTTGATGAGTCAGTAGGTATATGTTTGATGATACTTAGACAAGTAGCATGTCATAGGTCGGTTCAAGAAAGATTCCAACATTCTAGTGAGACTATACATAGACATTTTCATAGAGTTCTAAAACGCCTTAATATAATGTCAATGAATATTTTCAAGTCTTCCGACCCTACATTTAGTGCAGTTCTAAAACATATACAAAAGAATCCATTATACATGCCACACTTTTAGGTATTCATTTCATACATTCTAATTTGCTTATAATATTTGTTAGGATTATTTCCTAAGTACCCAAAATGTATATTCTATTTTAGGACTGTATTGGTGCCATTGACAGTACACATATCCAAGTTATTGTTGGAGATGACAAGAAAGCTCCATATTATAATAGAAATGGTGTGCCATCTTTTAATGTGATGGCAGAATGCGATTTTGATTTACTTTTCACATTTGTTATGGCTGGATGGGAAGGTGCAGCACATTATACAAGTATTTTCTTAGATACTATCTGTCGACAATCTATCAACTTTCCAAAACCACCACCAGGTATATAATATTTTTATATATTAAATATGTAAGAAGGATATTATTTATGTACATCTTACATTTTTTTTTTCTTTTACTAAGAAAATATTATTTAGTTGATGTTGGATACCCCTTAAGGAAAGGATATTAGCCACCTTATAAGGGACAGAGGTACCATCTTTCAGATTTTCGACGAGCTGGTCAAGGGAATCACATAGAAGAGAGGTTTAACTATGTTCACTTATCACTTCGAAGTGCAATTGAACGAACTTTTGGAGTGTGGAAGAATAGATGGAAAATTTTGAAGCAAATGCCATCTTATGACATTAAAGACCAAAGAGACATTATAGTTGCTACTTGTGTTTTGCATAATTTTATTAGAAAACATGATAGGGAGGATGAGGGATTTAATTGGGATGGGTATGACTTGGACAAATCAAGAAGCACTAATAGTGGAGAAGGTAGTAGTAGACAGGCAAACGGGCTCAATATACAAGATGAGGAGATGAAATTTGTTTGTGACAAAATAACTCGGTCCATTTGTGGATTGTAAACAATATTTTTATTATTTCTATTTTGGTTTTTAATGTTCTTAACAGAAGTCTACTGTCCCAGAGTTTTAACTATAGAGCTTTTGTGAAACAGAGCTTTTAATGGAAACACATTTAATTTTATGACCATTTGGAAAATTACAATTAAAACTAAAAGGTGAAATTTTTTTAGATTAATAAAGTTCTTTTCCTTAAGTTGCTGCAAAATATGGTAGAGTGATCACCGCACACTTTTGGTGCAGTGGTCACTTTACAAGTATAAATACTTGTAGAGTGTGAAGGGTAAGGGCAGGGGTTTAAGTTTCTTGAAGGAAGAGATTCACACACATATACACTTAGATTAGGTTAGAGTAGAAATTCTATCTTGTAAAAAAAAAAGAAAAAAAAAAGCCAACTTTAGCAAAATACACGTGTTAAGTAGTCATTTAGTAAAAAATTCAATCTTGACAAGGAAATTGCCAATTTTGAAGGATCATTTTGAAGCTCTTTAGAGAAATTGCCAATTTTTTGGAAATTTCTCTTGAACACTTCTCGGCATCATCAGCTTCAAAAGTTAGGTGGGCCAAAGATGAGTTTGTTGAACTTTCTTAAATACTTTGTTACAACTGTCCTGTATAGGAGATTGTAATTGAATATTTGTCCCTATCACATAAGTCTACTTTTTTCATTTTTCTTTTTATCACTTATAGTCTACCACTTAGGACATTAGTAGCAAATATCGTTATTGATGAAAAGAGGCTTCTGTCGAAATTTTTGAGTCAATGATTGTTTACATGGCCTTGACTAAACTTGTTAGTTTGCCGGGCTAGAAAATCCCAAAACGTGCCATAAAAATCATGGATTTTGTGGAGTGTAGTCTGCCATTTTTATTGGGGTTTTAGCCCAATGTGTACTGTGCTTTCCATTGAATGCCATCAGGCTTCGAAGCCCATTTTACGCGCTTCCCAGATAATTTTTGGTAGTATTAATTTCTTTCATTTTCTTTTTGAGTAGTAATATTTTGCTCTTTCTTTTGGCTGAAAATATTTATATATAAACAAAATTCTAATGTTCTGTTTTGTTGGGAGGATGGAAACATTGGTGGATAGAAATGTGTCCTCAGCTTGGGTTTTTGGCTGAGTTTGAAATTTATTTCAAACTTGTCTTTAAATTGCAATGGGTCTTTTTACCATGTTTAATTCAGTATTGTACTTAGGTTTTCTAATCAAATTCAATTGTATTTTATATTGGCTAATAATTAATATTGTTGAATTTAATTGGTTTTTATGAAAAATAACACTATTTACACATCATTAATTAATACAACCATGTGATTGAAATTGATAAAAGAAATCCATGGTAAATAGAGTGGCAAAGCTAGAATTTTTTTTTCCCCTAGGAAGCCAATAAGTAAAATTACACACACACACACACACACACACACACACACACACACATATATATATTTTCTATACAAATTGGAAGAGGGAGGAGGGGATTTTTTTAAAAAACCTAGGAGGAAATTGTACTAAGCTTTGATGTATACTTCATTTTTACTACCAAAAAAAAATGTATACTTCATTTTTCAATCTTTCAAATAAAATTGAGTGCTTAAATCGATGTTCATCTATGGTCTCTAGGTCCTATTTGTTTAAATGTGCCACTTGAAGGTAAGGGTGTATATCTAACCAACAAACCCAATGAATCTAACTCCTTAATCCAACCTAATGCCTTATATAGGTTGGTTTTTCATGAGTTGGTGGGTTAATTGAGTTGAAATTTTATTTGAGTCTTGGTTAGGATCGAGCTCAAGTTGATAGTTTTTTCAATCTATTCAACCCAACCTAACGTAAGATATATACAAGTATTTTATTAACTTTATTTTAATTTTTTAGTTTGATCTATTTTGGTATTTTGGTAAATCTAAAAATTTGGAATATAATTTAAGCACATTAGGTCAATTATCATAATTTATTAAAAAAAGAAGTGCTTAAGTGGTTGATCAAAATCCAATGATTTACCAGGCATAAAAGTTTAAGCACAACCCATCAATCCAACCCAATTTGATGAAAGCCTGATTTTTCCAAGGAAAACATTTAAGAACAACTTGAAGACCCAACCCAACTTCAGATTTAGTTATCCGATCCATTCACTCCCTACATAATTTTTAGTTGTTACTTGTCACATTTTCTTTTCTTTGTGGGAACTCTTTTCTATGGAAATAAAAGAAGAGGGTGGGGGGACGAAGAAAATGGAGGGTAAATATAAAGTTTGTTGCACATGGATAAAAAAAGAAAGATTATCATATTAATAAGTGACATATATTTTATAAAGATAGTCATTTCATAGAACGACTGAGAGGACTCATAGTGATGACATACAAGATATGATGATCACAAGACTAGACCATAACAATGAAGAGAAGAGACTCGCTAAAGTGGAGCTCCATCTGGACTCGACGTAATGTCTTTATTCTTAATGCTACTTATATTGTTGCAGCCGCAAATTGCTTCTCTATCATCCTCATTGCACTCTGCAACAAAACCAAGATGCTTTTGGTGAGAGAGAAAAAAAGGTAATGAAATTGTACTGTCTTGACAAATAATCTTACATATACAAGATTTTTCACAACTATAAAGTTATAAAGTCTATCATTAACACCATCTTTTTTGCCTATCATTAATAATGACTTACAATAGAGAAGGTCTAACAAAATCCCTATACTAAAATGGTATGGTAGCTAGGGTGTGCTACGTGAAATTATTCCATGAATAGGGTGTGCTCTGATAATTTATTTTGTACAATTAGGTGTATATCACTCTCCTTTGACATAAAGACAAATCTCATGTACAAATTCACAAAAAGAATTCACCTTTTTGTGAAACAAAGATAACAGATACAACAAATGCACTGAATAATTTGATCATTTGAGTTACATTTAAGCTATTAAAAAAGTTGAAAAAAATGTCTATGTTAGAAAATTAATATGCAGTAATTTAAAGGATATTGAGGGCTTACTTTGAACAGTCGGTGGAGGGGCTGATCTTGTAAGGACTATTGACTCCACAATTTTTTGGGAGGTTAGCAACTAAAGTAGGGTTGAGTCCAGAAATTCCACCAGCTGCGGCTTTAAAACAGTTGCAAACGGCTTGGCGATCAGGTGTGGTCTTGGCCATGCCGTTGAGGTTTCTAACCCCTTGGCAACAGTTTTCTGGTGGAGGCGACGCACCATTGCTCCTAAGGTAGGTTACGCATGGCATTACATTGTTTGAAATTTGAGTGCATGTTATGGTGGCTTGGGCAATGGGTACAATAGCTATCATGCACAAGAAAAGCAAACATGAAAAGTTAAGGCTAGCCATTGTTGAGAAAAGAACTTTTGTAGGGAGGAATAGGAAAGTTGAGCTTGATTAATTGGGACTGGTGTGACTTTGTTGTTAATAGGTGCAGTGTTTATATAGAGAGAAGTGGGTGGTGTGAATTTCTGTGAACAATGCACGAAGTGTTGGGAAAGGAATGGGGTGATGGGTTTGTTGGTGGTTGGGCCAAATTCAATGCTAGAAATTATACAGTCCTTTGGTGGACTATATTACTTGTTTACTATTCCACTAAAAGACTCCCACTTGTTTAAAATTACTAAGTCAGTAATCAGTTTTTGTTTAAAATTTTTTTCTAACCCAATAATTTTAAACAGGTATAAGTCTTTTAGTAAAATGGTGGACCGTATTACTTGTCTACCATGTAGACCTTATAATTTCTCCTAATACATTCTAGACTTTGGCAGAATTTAAGAAACATGCAAATGCACGTCGGCAAGGAGTACTAAACTATTCATAGACTGAACCCTAAGTCTTTAATTAAATTATTACTATTTAGCTCTATCACATAAGTCTACCATTTGTTTTCTATCACTTACCGCCTGTTACGGAAGTACGTATGCGTTATTTATTTTCTATCACTTACAGTCTGTCATGTATGAAATTTGTGGCAAAGTATGATGTGAAAGTGTATACATGGTACTATTATTATTGTTGAAAAGAGGTTTCTGTTGAAATTTTTGATTCAATAATTGTTTACACTAGTTATTAACCTGTACTTCGCTTGGGTTTTTATTTATAAATTAATTGTTAACCCATACAATGCACATGCATATTAAATGGTCACTACAACAACCTTCTGAAACTCGTTAATTTAACCTCAAAAGGCCATTCACCAAGTTCTTCTACAACTTACTTTATAATCAATTAATCATGGTTCTTCACTTTCTTGAGTATTTCTCAAATGGGTTGAATCTGTTCCTAACTATAAGTGCCTTTTGAAATGTTCATGGATTATGGATCATGTAACGTTTTAAATCCATAAATAAAAGCTTAGCACACCAAACTAAATGATGAATTCTATAAAACCTTTTTTTTTTTTTTAACCTTTCACTGAATGGAACTACTGTAAAACAACATGAACAAAATATTCACATTCATCATACCATAGGGCCTGAGTGACTTCCCCAATAAAGTTAATAGGGGAAAAATGGCAATTTCAAATTATTGGCTAAAAGCTATCTACCTGTTATTGATACTCTTATTTACTCAATGGAACACCACATCCATTTTCTACATATCTGCCAAGAGCTTCTAGATGTCCTCTACTACTATTCGCATCTCCCAAGCCATATAAAGCCATAGACTGCCATAGATCTTATTTCCAGGCTCCATTTTCCATGGCTCTCTATGGTGTTGTTGATGAAAGAAGCGTTGGATATATGCCAGAATGGAAATTAGATATTTATACTGTTTCAGTTTTCTTAGTGATATGGCCGGGAAGATCAGGAAAAGGTATGCACATTTTGAGAGTTGAAGGAAATGTAACGGCTAATTAATCATATGAGTGCAATAACTAAATATGTAGATTGAACCAAAAAAAAAAAAAAAAAATGTAGATGAAAAAAAAGAAGAAGCAAAAAAAGGAAATCAAAGGTGGGCTAATCGAATTCATTTAAGTTGTATTTATCGCTTTTTTTTCCCACTTGAATTGTAGAACTGTTATACTTATGGTCACGAACAACTTATGTATATTGCGGACAAAATTGGCCAATGCCCTTTTCGCCCAAATTATATAGCCTTCTGCCCCCCTTCCTAAACTAATTAGGGAAATGCCCATATTTTAAAACTCGATTTGCTCAAAATCGAGTTATGCCCTATAGTGACATTTTTAAGGAGTCGATAGTGACGTTTTAAAGACCTATAGTGGTGTTTTGTAACTCGACCTCCATGAACTCAAGTTATAGGTAAAAAAAGTTAAAAAAAAAATACCTATAACTCGAGTTCATGGAGGTCGAGTTCAAAAACGCCACTATAGGTCTTTAAAACGTTACTATAAGCTCCTTAAAACGCCATTATAAGGCTCTAGAATTTTTTTTTTTTTAAACTCGATTTTGAGCAAATCGAGTTACAAAAAAGGGGCATTTCCCTAATTAGTTTGGGAAGAGGGGTAAAATGCTATATAATTTGGGCGAAAAGGGCATAGGCCAATTTTGTCCTATATATTGCTGTCAATTTTTTTCCAAATTTGAGCATTGTAATTGCAGCGTCTTTCCATTTAAGTTGTATTAATTGCATTTTCATTTTTCACTTGAATTTTATAATTGCTATATTCATTGACAATTGATTTATTGCTGTCAAATTTTTCGAATTTTTAGCATTTTAATTGTAGCGTCATTTTATGCTCCTCTCATATGTTGTAACACTTAAATCTTTTTAGTTCTCTCTCTCTCTCTCTCTCAAAAAAAAAAAAAAAAAAAAATTTTTAGTTTTCCCCTACAAACTGAAGTGTAATACCAAAGTACAGCGAGTCTAAATCTTTTGTCCCATTTTGCCTACTCTACCAATAAAAGTTTGCCACATGTCCCACCTAAATAATCAAATTATAATTTTATGCCTTTATTATTTGTAACCTAAAATAAATAACAATAAATAAATTAAAATAAACAAACCACCAACGTCAAGACATCCCCACAACCGATCCTCCACCACCACCTTCATCAGCAGTAGGAGCAACAGATCACCAACATCGTCACCGCTGACCAACCACCATCACTACCTTGCTAGCGACAGTAGTAAGAGATCAAAAGCTATAGAGAATTGCCAGCGACATTAACCCCACCGGTCATGGCCATCCACCTCTACCGGGTCCACACCAACTCCTTATTTTCAAATCCAAATATGTTACCCTTAGAAATCAAAGCGATCCAGAAAAGACACTTTCTCTCACGTTACTTTCTTTCTCGTCAATCTGGTCTCAAACAAACAAAACAATGGCCTACGAATTTTGTTCCAAGTTCAACTTTCATTGTCTACGAGTGGAACGTCCACTATCTCATATGAACAATTTATGGACAATGGGTATAAGCTATGGTGATTTTTTATGGAATTTTGGCAGGCGATTCCGTGAATCACAAATAATAATACTCATTAAATCATGGATTTGAAAACAAGGAGGAGGTGGTGTGGACCCCGTGGTTGTGGATGGCCGTGGCTGGTGGGGTTGATGTTGCCGACGATCTCTTGTAGTGGCACCGAAAAAAGTTGTGGTGGTGGACTGGTGGTGATGGGAATGTGTTGGGTTTCTTTTTGTTTTATTTATTTATTTTATTTAGATAACTGAAATGAGTAAAATGCATAAAATTAGGGTTTACTTAAATAACCTGACACTTGGCACATTTTTATTGGTGGAACATAAAGCGAAGCATGAAAAGTGAAACAGAAGATTTAGCCTCAAGGACAATACACAGCAAATAAAATGTAGTTTTAATATTACTTTTTACAAATGATGGCGTTTAGGTAACTAAGGGGAACTTTTCTTGTGGAGTAAGAATGTAAAAATTTATGGAGCAATTTAAAGAGTTTATAGTGGGTATTTATTTAAACGGTGGTGTTAGGGTCATATTTTATTATAATTGGCTAACCCTTTGACAAAATGCACTTTACTTATAATTGGGTAGATCTAAGATGGGTTTTGTACTTCAAGAACTATGTTGTTCAAGTTAAGTATTAAAGACAAAGATTGGTCCAAGAAATAAGTGAAGAAAATATGTTCATTAAGTTTCGACAGATAACTCGACAGATGCCTGCTATCGAGACTTAATGTGAAACTCGATAGATAGCTCGATAGCAATTCGATCTATCGAGAATTACGATTTCAGAATTTTTAGATCTGAAATTCGAACTAGTCTTGTTATTTGTTTGGGGTTTCTTTTTTCACAACCCTAGACATATATAAGGCTTATTTTTAAGAGCCGTCACACACGGATACAAAAACCAAAAGCTTATTCTCTCTGTGTGAAGCTACTACGTTTGTATTCCCATAGGGTTTTGTAACCAAGTGTTTCTTGAGTTTCATTGTTAATGAAGTGAAGAACTTTACAGCCAACAACATCTGTTCAAGTTACTGGAGTTAGTCACATACTGGGATCCGTGCAAAAAGTTAGTCACAAATTGAAGGTTTGTGCATAAAAGGAAAGAATGCTACTACAAGATCAAATCTAATTGGGTATTGAAGTAAAGGTTCAACCATAGGTTGGTATTTTGGGATAAGCCAGGGTAGTTGGTAAGATTCCTTATACTTGTAACTGCTTGATTGTTGATTAGTGGATTCTTGAGAGTGGTGACCTTAAAATTACCAGGTAGGGTTTTTGCCTTGCGAGGTTTTCCCCATTTGTCAACAAATTACCGTGTTCAATTTATTTTCCGTTGCACTTAGTATTTTTGGTGATTTGTTGGTTCTTGCACATTTTGCATGCAGTTGAACCTAATTAATCAACTTGGATAATTGAATTAATTAACCAGGGTCAAGCTATGTTAACCCAATAGGTGGAATTGATAGTGGAGACTTAAGGCCCCGTTCGTTTGGGGTGAAAATAGGGATGATGGAAAATAGAGAGAGGAAAATAGGGTGGAAAATGCTGTTTTTCACTGTTCGTTTGGGGAAGAAAAATAGAAAGGATGGAAAATTGGAGAAAAAGTTTTCTCTCCGGGCCCACATTTTTTTTCCTCCCAAATTGGGAGGAAAACTTGGGGGAGAAAAGTGCTAGTGTAGCACTTTTCCACAAATGCCCTTCCCAGGTTCTCTTCTCTCTCTCTCTCTCTCTCTCTCTCTCTCTCTTTTTCAACGTGATGTTCTGTGTGTTTTTTTTTCCTCCCTTTTTTTTCCAACCTGACGTGCTCTTTTTTTTTTTCCTTTTTTTATTTCAACGTGACATGCTCTTTTTTTTTTCAACGTGACGTGCTTTTTTTTTTTTTTTTTTTCAATGTGATGTTCTCTTCTTCTTCTTTTTTTGGTTTTTTTTTTCTTATGACATTAATTTTTACATTATAATAATAAAAATAAAAATTTATATATATGATGTTGTATATTTTATATTATTTAATGGATACAAATAAATCTATTTCTTACATAATATGTAACAAAGGTATAATAGTCAATTTATATAAATTACATTTTTCATCCTTCCCTTTTTCTCTCCAACCAAACAAAAGAGTTTTCCACCCTCTCACTTTTCCACCCCTTTAACCGAACACACAAGAGGGAAAACTAAATATTTTCCATCCCATTTTTCCATCCTCCCACAATTTTCCATCTTCCCACTTTTCTACTCCTCCAACCGAATAGACCCTAAATTTCTTTATTTATTGATGATACATAGCAAAAAAGATTGAAACATTCCAATAGTTATTTGTCTCGTGACGTTTGATAAGTGACATGTACCAATAGTTGACTAACACGTGGCATTTGAGACATGTTACTGTTTTTTGTATTGTGAATGTAATATGTGTCATCATTTTGTGCACTCACCCATTTGAGTGATTTAATTTTTATATTATATTATAGACAAATAGATTATAGAAAGATAGTCTTGACTAACTTGTTAGAGCAACTAGATCAGGTCTTGTATAGTCTTCTAAAATAGAAAAAGGTATCCATTTTACACATTTTGAGCAAAAAAACACCCACATCAGTGGGTGTAAAAATGTGTAAAGATGTGTAAATATTTTCATGAGCTACAGTAACTGTGTATATTTACATGGTTGCTGTAGCTCGTCTATCTATTAATTTATTATTTGTTTCTCTCTCCTCACCTCACTCTCTCCTTTTCAGCTTCTACTCTCACCTCTCTCTCCGGTCCCTCAGTCTAGCCTCCTCCATTCCCTGAGAGCGAAGCCTTCCTCAGGCTCCATCTCCATCGGAGGGGGCAAAATCAAACCGTCTGATCCAGGAAGAGGTGTCATTGTTGTTGTGATTGTTGTTGTGGAAGATCGGTGAATCATTGGTCGAGTCCTTGAATGGGTCAGAGTTGGCGATCTGGTAAACGGAGAACATGGCGTCCTCTTCGTCGACTTCGACTTCGGCTTGAATGGGTCTGATCAACCTTCGCTTTGATCAACCTTGGGTTTCGGCATGAATGGCTCTGGGTTTTGGCTTGATCTGGGCTCCGAACAACCATGAGAATGAGAAACAAAAAAATCACAAAGCTTGGGTCTGAAAGATCTGGTTTTCGGCTTGATGGTGGCTGGGTGATGATGACGGTGGTTGGGTTTAAGAGAGAGAGAGAGAGAGAGAGAGGCAGTGAGAGAGAGAGAGGCCATGAGTGAGAAAATAATAAAAAATGTAAAAGAATGAATATTTTATTGAATAAATGTGTAGAATAGATCAACTGATGTAGGTTTTTTTTGTAAAAGTAGATGTGTAAAATAGAAAAAGTAAGTTTTTTTTTGCAAAATAGACAGAAAATTTGAACGAACTAATGTGGTTGCTCTTAGTTTGCCAGGCTAGAAGAGCCCAATAACATGCCACAAAAATCTTGAATTTTGTATAGTGTTGTCTGCCATTTTTTTTTTTGGGTGGGTTTTTAGCCCAATGTGTATTGTGATTTCCATCTAATGTCATCAGACTTCGAGCCCTATTTCGCGCGTTTATCATATTTTCCCTGATAATTTTTTATAGTATTTCTTTCATTTTCCTTTTTAGTTGTAATATTTTGCTTTTTTCTTTTTTCTTTTTTCAATTTCAATTACATGGTTGTATTGATTAATGTGGTGTAAATAGTGTTATTTTTCACAAAAAAAAATTAAATTCAACCATATTAATTATATATAAAATACAATTGAATTTAATTAAAAACCATATAAATTTTATATAAAATACAACTGAATTAAACATGGTAAAAAGATCCATTGCAAATTAAAGACAAGCTTAAAATACATTTCAAACGTAGCCAAAAACCCAAGCTGAAGACACATTTCTATATATCCACCTATGTTTCCATCCTTTCAACAAAACAGAGCATTAGAAAAAAATAATTTTTTTTCTTTTATAAATAATTTCAGCCATGGTTAATAGAGTGGTGAAGCTCTATATTTTTTTCCCCTAGGGAGCAATTAGTAAAGTTATATATATTTCAAATTGAAGAGGGAGGAGGGTTTTTATTTTATTTTACCTAGGGGGTACTATGGCATTGCTTGCCCCCCTCCCTCCGCCAATGGGTAGACACATGTACATAAGAAATTGTACTAAGCTTTGATGTATACTTCATTTTTACTACCAAAAACAAAATGTGTACTTCATTTTTCAATCTTTCAAATACTATTGAGTACTTAAATCAATGTTCATCTAAAGTCTCTAGGTAAATATAACAATTGAAGATAAAGGTGTGTATCCAATCTACTAACCCAATGAAACTAACTCCTTAATCCAAACTAATGCCTTATGTTTGGTTTTTTGTGAGTTGGTGGGTTAATTGTGCTAAAATTTTATTTGAGTCTCGGTTATGATCAAGTTCAAGTTTATAGTTTTTTAATCTATCCAACCCAACATAACCTAAGATATATACAAGTATTTTATTAATTTTATTTTAATTTTTTAGTTTAATTTGTTTTGGTATTTTGATAAATATGAAAATTTGAAATATAATTTAGGCATATTGCGTCAATTATCATTATTTATTGAAAAAGAATGTTGTAGTTGATGAAAACCTGATGATTTACCCAGCATAAAAGTTTAAGCACAACCCACCCACCAAACCCAATCCAATCCATGTGCTTATAGTTATATGAATTGTAATAATCTATTTAAAAAGAAAGAAGTGCTTAAGTAGTTGATGAAAGTCATATTTTTTCAAGGAAAATATTTAAGAACAACTTGCCCACCCAACCCAACTTTGGATTTAGTTAAAAAACAAATCTTCAAATTTACTCCCTACATAATTTCTAGTTGTTACTTGTCACATTTTCTTTTCTTTTTCTTTGTGGGAACTCTTTTATATGGAAGTAAAAGAAGAAAGAGAAAGAGGGGGGGGGGGGGGGAATGGAGGGTAAATGTAAAGCTTATTGCACATGGAGAATGAGAAAGATTATCATAATAATAAGCGACCCATATTTTATAAAGATAGTTATTTCATAGAACGACCGAGAGGGCTCATAGTGATAACATAAAAGGTATAATGATCAAAGGACTAGACCATTACAATGAAGAGAAGAGACTCGCTAAAGTGGAGTTCCATCTAGACCTGACATAATGTCTTTATTCTTAACGCTACTTAGATCCTAGCAGCCGCAAATTGCTGCTCTATCATCCTCACTTCACTCTACAACAAAACCAAAAAAAGCTTCTAGTGTGGAAAAAAAGTAATTAAATAGTACTATCTAGACAAATAATATTTACATATACAAGATTTTTCACAACTATAAAATTATAAAGTCCATCTTTAACACAATTTTTTTCCTATCATTAATAATGCCTTACTGATAAAGAAAGTCTATCGAAGTCCCTACACTAAAATGGTTAGGCAGTTATGATAATTCATTTTGTGCAATCAAGTGTATATTACTTTCCTTTCATGTAAAGGCAAGTCTCACGTAGGGATGGTCATGGGTAAGGTATGGATCGAGTATACCCATACCCTACCCGAAAAGTTTACCCATGGATACCCGATTATCAATGCCCATTAATATTCATACTCGAATTTTACCCGAATATATTATCCATGGATATCCATACCCTACCCGAAACCCGAAGCCCATTAAAATTTTTTTTTTTAATCCAAAACATTTTAATGTAAAAACTAACCAATCTTAAAACATTGTATCTGCTTCTTTTGCTTTTTTTTTTCTTTTTTTTTGAGATAGAGATAGAAATTTTATTAGATAAAAATTTTTTAAAAATAAAATAAAATTAAGAAGCAACATTTTTCTCAAGAGTAAAATGAAGGTCAATGTAATAGTAATAAAAGTCACTTTCAGGCTTTTTTTTTTTTTTTTAAATACGGGTTTTTTGGATAGGAAATCGAGGAATTCAATTGACTGCCATTACTAGTTGCATTACAAGCTGAAGGCAGAGATAGTGAACTATCCACTGGCATGCAACAATTGGTTTGACTACTGAATTTTGTTGGACAAGAACAACTGCCATTAAAGGGATTCTCGTGCACAATCCAATTTCTCCGCAAATGAAAGGAATATCACACTTTTCAACTGGTCCCGCAAATTCTAGCATCCATTTATTTCTCACAAAGCTGCTTATGCTAAATCTGCCTTCAAAACCCAACTTACCCATCCGAAATCCCGATGGACCAGTGAAAACCACCTGAATTACAACCTTGGATCCATCACTTGCAAGCAAATACAAACCAGTACCATTCATCAACATCAACGATACTGCTCCATTGGAGTTTTTGTAAGCCTTTGTATCCATGGACAATTTCCATTGCAGCACGACATCACTGTCAGTAAGCTGATATTCCATTCCAGTGATAGGGTTTTTTTTTTTTTTTTTAATACGGGTCGGGTTTGGATAATATCCATACCCTACCCGAACAATTCGGGTAATATCCATACCCTACCCAGTTAAGCTTTACCCATGAAGAACCGGGTATTACCCGAAACAATTGGATCGGGTAGGGTTGGATATCCATTACCCAATGGGTATGGCCATCCCTAGTCTCACATACAAATTCACAAAAAGAACGATGATAGTACAACGAATGCATTGAATAATTTGATTAGTGTTACATTTAAGCTATTAAAAAGTTGAAAAATCATCCATGTTAGGTATTTAATTAGTAGTAATTTAAAGGATATTGAGGCTTACTTTGAACAGTCGGTGGAGGTGCTGATCTTGTAAGGAATATTAACTCCACAATTTTTAGGGAGGTTAGCAAGTAAAGTAGGGTTGAGTCCAGAAATTTCACTAGCTGCGGTTTTCAAACAGTTGCAAGCGGCTTGACGATCAGGGTAACACCCCATATTTTTTACACCAATTTAATTATTATGCGTAAATTAAAAAGGAGGCTCACAATTAAATGGATTTAATTGATTTGGGCCTAGGATATTAAAAACAAGTAAATACTATAGAATATGAAACTCAAGTGAGGTGGCATAAGTAAATATATGAGCCTTGATAAGCTTATAAATAAATAAAATCCTAGTCTTTTACCTCTTATGCTACACGTGCATAATCTTATGGCTGCCTTTTTGCTTCAGCCGCATCACACTACTGAACCTTGCCTTTTCTTCACTGTGGCGTTGAGTTGGAATTGGAGTCTATAGGTATGATTTTCTCATACTCTAAATTTAAGAAGTTTGAATAGTCAAGAGCTAGCAATTGTGAACCTAGAATATCATTTTACTAATAAAAAAGGGCTCCTATAAGTTTATTATATTAGATAATGATGGTCAATATGTCAGGAAAGCCACAGACTTTGAAATTGAACCAAATAGAGTAATAGGCTTGGACTTTGTCATCATGTGAAAGGGAAAATGTTGCTTTGTGGGTTTATATGTATATCCGTATATGACCATCTTGGATCTAAACTATGACTATTTTAATGGGCAAAGGATGCTTGTGGTTAATATGCATTCACACATAGCCTCAATTGTTGACCGATTGACCATCACCTTTTAAGCCTCAATTGTTGACCGGTTAATATGCATTCACACTAGTTCAGCCGTGTACTGGATTTTGGGTCTTTGGGTTGATGATTACAATATTATAATAGGAATTGTTTATATAGTCATATGGTCCTCTATTGGCTTTAAGATTGATTTGGCAGAACTATATTATTTCACTATCTATTTAAGTGTGAAAACTGATTTTAAGTGGAAAATTATGTATTGATGGACCTATCTTTAGTGTTATTTAGGTTCTAGTTGACATCATTTCGAACAATTGAAGTAAAGTTTGATTTGGCAATGAGGTAAGTGGACTTCAGAACATGACGTCTCTCAAGACGTGTATATTTATATATATACTTTTGGTAAAATATATATATATATATATATAATTGCAAAAGTGAAGTTTCCAAACCCTTAAACCATTGTCAATGCTTTATACACATACTTGAATTTTATTATTTCTTGTATATTACTTTGAAATTGTATAAGTTAAGAATAACTCAAAACTATATTTTTGAGAAAGTATTTGTTATATGATATATGATTAATATTGGCAATATTGTAATAAAGTAAGAATGTTTTCAAACGGTCAGTTAGACAGTCTGCAACCTTTGCCAACATAGGGTTAAGTGTTGACCTTCGGCCGATGTAGTATTATTGTGGTGTGGTGCAGTGTTATCGTTTGCTATTTGGGGCCAATGTTATTATTTGCTCTTTGGAGACAGTGTTGCCTCTTTGAGGTTAGTGTTATTGTTCCCTATGGAAATCACCCACCGAGTGTTTAGCAGCTTATGCCTTTATCTGACTAATGTTTATAATGTTTTCCATATCGATCTATTGTTTTATTGTTATTGACCTTTATAAGTGGAAAAAGTTGTTTATTACCATAATATATTGTTTCTACTTATTTAGTGTATTTTCGCTAACTAAGTGTTTATTATATTTAATGATTACGGCGTTATAGTTAAATGTTTTATTCTTGACAGTATAAAATTATTTGTAAATGTTTTGTAAAGACTATATTTTGTCAATAATACTAATGTTTTGTTTTGAAAGACACTCTCACGTTATGTAGTCTCTTATTGGACTTCTAGCTCACCCCCCCTTTTCTCCACCCTTTCAGATTAGAGCAGTGGAATAACTTTTGGTGGTAGATCATTGAAGGCATAGATTGAAGATTTCTTTTGGAGTTATGTTAGTTGATGGATTGTTTTAGTATTTTTTCTTAGGATAGTAAATTTGGCAATTGTGGAACTCTTGGAGATTGTATTTGGAGATTTTATTGTTAAACTTTTTATTTTTATGGATTTCTAAAGGAAAAGATTTTGATATTAATTATTGAAGTTTATTGTGAATATTTAATTACGCTATGTTCCGTTATATTAGTGTTGAGTATTACTAAGATAGGTTATGCATCTAAATCTTTGGTATGGGCTTGGGGCGTTACAGGTGTGGTATTGGCCATGCCGTTGAGGTTTCTAACCCCTTGGCAACAGTTTGCAGGTGGAGGAGACGCACCAGTACTCCTAAGGTAGGTTACGCATGGCAAAACACTATTTGAAACTTGAGTGCATGTTATGGTGGCTTGGGCAATGGGTACAATAGCTATCATGCACAAAAAAAGCACACATGCAAAGTTAAGGCTAGCCATTGTTGAGAAAAGAGCTTTTTTGTTGGGAGCAATGGAATAGGAAAGTTGAGCTTGAATTGGGAGTGGAGTGACTTTGGTGTTAATAGGTGCAGTGTTTATATAGAGAGAAGTAGGTGGTGTGAACAATGCACTGAGTGTTGGGAAAGGAATGGGGGGTTTGTTGGTGGTTGGGCCAAATTCAATGCTCTATTACGTTCTAGACTTTGGCAGAATTTAAGAAGCATGCAAATCCATATCGGCAGGGATTAAAATATTCATCGATAGTCTTTAATTAAATTATTTTAAAATTATGCTTCTTGGTCCCTCCACAATTCAAAATTGGAATCGAAAATAAAAAAGTCCATACCCATTATTACGGTTGGTGGTCACTCCCAAAACAAAAACCTAAGTTTACAGAACAAATCCTTATATATTACTAGTATCAATTGTTTAGTTTAAAAAAAAAAAAAATTCAAACGATTGTGCTTTTTTTTATTTAAAAAAAAAAAAAATTCAAACGAAATTTGAGTGCTTTCAAAAAAACAATTCAAATGAAACTTGATTTCCCTCTCTTTTTAGTACTCATAATTGAATTTGTCATTTCCCTTTACCTTTTTATTTATTATCTTTACCTTTTTATTTATTATCAAAATCTAATAAGAGTCCGTTTGGATACAGCTGAAAACTGAAAACTGAAAACTGAAAATACTGTAACAAAATAATTATTAGATATGTGAATGGTACCATGTGACCCATTTTTAATAAAAAAGTTACTGAAAAGTGAAGTTTGTGGGTCCCTTAAACAGTGCACGGGACCTACTGGTGTGCACTATTCACGGGAAAAATCAACAATCACAGCTTGAAAAAAAAAAAAAAAAAAAAAAGGGCATGAAACACCAGAAACGAGACACAGCTCATTTTCATCTGAATCCAAACGCTACCTAAGTATGACAAAATACATCTCATCATACTCCCAACTTGACCCGTATAGTTAGGCTTTTCCCACTTAAGATGGAATAAAGCATGGACAGGACACCCCTAATCCAACCCCTCTATTGCTACCCCTAAATTTCAGTCTAATTTGAGTTTTACAACAAATTAGCCAAAGGGCTTATGCCTTTTTGGCTTTGTGGCCTCATTTCCCTATATGTGTGAGGTCGATCAGGTCGACCTAATAACTCTTTTTATGGGATGAACTTGACTTTCAAAAGAGGGGAAAAAAAGTTCTATAACAAATTTTAATATGAAAGAAACAATTATCAAGAAATATGCCGACACCCATATAATTGAAATATTGAATAGTCACCCTAGAGGCACTTCAAAGATTGGTATTTTTGGGGTGGGGTTGAATAAGTAATTACATAATTAATTAGTACTAGTGTGTTCAATGTTATTGTTCAATCTCTCCAATCCATTGAAATCACCAATTATTTACCATGCCCATTCTTGGGAGCTACGACATATATTTCTCTAGTATTATATGCAATTGTAGTCAATTCAATTGCTTGGTGATCTAATTTTTATTTTTATTTTTATTTTTTATTCAACCACATCAAATTAAAAGCTTACATTCCGAAGACTAAGATGATTTTGATTAAGAGCGGGTCCATCATATTCATTTATGCATTGGATTTAGTTTAAAATTTGAAGCGTTTAACAAACAGTGTTTCGATCAAATGATGAAAATTGGTTGCTTGATTAAGCAGGAGTTGTGGTTTCATTCAATGTCATTACTAAGCGTACAAGAAGAGTTCTTAATTTAATCAATTAGTGATACAAAAATTTTCACATTTTTCCTCGTAAGCGAATAATAAAAATAGTGCAACTAATAAACGTTTTAAAACAAAGGTCTAGTTAACGGGTACTTTTAAATTTTTTTTAATAAACCGTTTTAAGAGTTTTTTGATACCACTCTAATAGGAAATATAAAAAACTATAAAAAATAAAAATAAAAATAGATACAACTTGAGTTTAATGTTTTTTTGTACTGGATACGTTATGATGCAAACACGTCTCTAAAACTGAATACTTTCTAAATTATATCGTGTCTAGTGTAAAAAGACACTAGACACAAATTTCACCCTAAAAAAATTAGTTAATTTTTCCCTTGTGTAAGGTTGAATTTAATCAATCATCTAATTGACTTTATTCCGTGACCAATTTGCTTGTAATTTAGCACTTAGTAACCTTGTATTTAGGTGGGAAAATTGTAAGGGTAGTGTGTGAGAAGATGTGAAGAAAAGCTCAAGAGTGTGCAAGAAAAACAGAGTCTTGCGGCTAGGGCTCGCGGGTGGATCGCGACTAGCAAGCCGCGAAAGGCAGGCACGTGAGAGGCACACTGGGAAGCTGAAGGGTCGCGCCAGTTGTCACGTTACAGGACAAAAGTTCCAGGCTGGCCAGGCCGTTACGTCGCGACTGGAACTCGCGACTTGGACAAGCCGCGAGGTCAAGCCGCGAGTTAACCTTGTTTTGTAAAAACTGACGTTTTGCATTCCCTTCTCACCCTACTATATATACACACTTATACCCACTAAATTGAGAGAGCTTCCAGAGAGAATTTTGTGAGAGAAACCCTAGAGAAAAACAAGATTGCCTCATCCCCAATCTTTACCTTAGAGACTCTTCAAATTCCTCTACTCTCTTCCTCTCCATTGTCATACCCTTGAGAGGTCTTTTACCAAATCCTTATCTCACCACACCCATGTCTGTGAGAAGGTTCATTTGGTACTTAGGAAAGCAGTTTGGGAAGAAACCAATATACATTGGTTGATGCTATGGTCAAGTAGCGGAATCCGGTAAGCTAGAAAAGAAAAAGGTTCGGTGCAACCTCGTTGGAGCAGGAAGCTTGGAGGGCTTAGGTACCTGGGTAGATTAGGCTTGGAGGGTCTATTGCTGTTCATGTATCCCAACTACATTTTCTAGTGGATTATTGACCGCTTGGAGGGCGGCGGAGAGGTTTTACGCCGAGGGCTTCGGTTTCCTCTTCGATAACACATCGAGTGTTGTCCTTGTGTTTGCATTTCTCTTCCCTTTATCTTTACCATTTAATTACTGCTGTGTGTGTGATTATTTATGGTTTAGATCGTTCCTCAATTCTGGTATAAGTTATTTATCATTTTCCGCACATACGTTGTTTGTTAAATAGCTTGAATTGGTATTTTTGTTTTTTGGGGGTCTAAACGTTCAAGGGTGTTTCATACCCATATTGAACTTTCAATTGGTATCAGAGCGGGTACACTCTTTGTGGTTTGATTACCTGAGTGCGATCCTAGACCCCTTGGCTATGGATGCAACTGTAAAAAAGGTCATGCTGAATTGTGGTTTAAGTGGTTGTGATAATGACTCTGTGAGTATATTTGAGGGATACTCTAATAATGAACTCTTAGAGCTAATTAAATCTAGGAAACATGCTAGGATGTTCATTCATATGCTAAAATATTTTGAAAGCAAGAACCACATTCTTCACAATAGTCTATGTGAGTCTAACTCTTTGATTGAGAAATACAAAAGAAGAAATAGATCATTGTGTGAAAAGGTTGATAATCTGAAAAGGAAAACTCAATCTGGAATAAGCATTGATAATAACAATGAATTTTTGTTTGATGGTCAAGAATGCTTGTCTCATGCTTGTATGTTTGTGCACACCTCATTGAAGGCATTTAATTTATGTCTATGGTACCTTGACAGTGGATGTTCTCGTCATATGACAGGAGATAAATCACTGTTTAAGACTCTTAAAGAGAAAGCATGTGATTATGTGACTTTTGGTGATGGGAGTCATGCTCAAGTTCTCGGGAAAGGGACGGTTGAAATACCGGGATTACCTTTGTTGAAAGAAGTTCTATACATCAAAGGATTGAAGGCAAATCTCCTAAGTATTACTCAAATATGTGATGAAGATTTTCTTGTTCAATTCTCAAAGAAGGGGTGCATAATCATTGATGAGAAAGGGATTCAAGTCTTGGAAGGAAATAGGACTACTGATAACTGCTATGGAGTAGTGCCTACGGCACTTATTTCGTGTAGAAGTGCTCGTGTTGATATGCTGAAACTTTGGCATCATAGGTTTGGACATGCGAACTTCAAACAAGTATGTAAAGTCTCTAAACTTGAGGCCGTTGAGGGACTTCCAAAGTTTGGAAAGGTGGAGAAGACTATATGTAGAGCATGTCAAATGGGGAAACAAACAAAAGCAAACCATCCCAAGGTGAATGTGATTGCTACCTCACGATGTTTGAAACTTCTTCACGTAGATCTAATGGGGCCTACAAGGACTGAAAGCCTAGGGGGAAAGAGATATATTATGGTGATAGTTGATGATTTTTCAAGATACTCTTGGGTGGAATTCCTTAGAGAGAAGTCTGAAGCATGTGATAAACTGCAAAGATTATGCAAGAGATTGCAAAATGAAAAAGGGGTTCCCATAGTCAAAATCAGAAGTGATCATGGGAAGGAATTCGAGAATGCTAAATTTGAATCATTTTGTGAAGAGCATGGCATCAAGAAGCAATTTTCAGCTCCAAAGACTCCACAACAAAATGGAGTAGTCGAAAGAAAGAACCGGGTGATCCAAGAGATGGCTAGAGTCATGCTACTCAACAAAAACATACCTCAAAGGTTCTGGGCAGAAGCTGTGAACACATCTTGTCACATTTGTAATAGAATTTATTTCCGAGCAGGGACAAAGAAGACGTCATATGAAATATGGAGAGAAAAGAAACCCAAGGTGAAGTATTTCAGAGTATTTGGGAGCACATGCTATATTCTAAATGACAGGGAAAATCCAGGAAAATTTGATGCTAAGAGTGATGAAGGAATACTCCTAGGATACTCCACGAATAGCCGAGCTTATAGAGTGTACAACAAGCGCACTAAGACGGTGATGGAGTCAATCAATGTGGTCATAGATGACACCATATCTGAAAAGGAAATTGAAGATGATGGCAAGGGGCTCAAACTCAAGGAGAATGAGGATGATGATGATATGCCTTTAAGTGATGATGCTGAGAAAGTAACACCCGAAAAGGAGACCACACCTATTGTATCAAGAAGAGAGACTAGATCAACACAAGAAGTCTCAAGTCCACTTACTCCTCCAGAAATTCAAACCCCAATTTCTCGTGATGAGGAACTCTCAACTTCCAAGAAACCTTCATCAAGAGTGACACTTAATCACCCATCAAGTAATGTTATTGGGGATGTGAACGAAGGACTTCGTTTGAGAAAAGGACTAAAGTATACTGCTAACCATGTAACATACAACTGCTATCTTGCTCAATTTGAACCCAAAAAGGTGGAAGAAGCATTGAAGGATGAGAATTGGGTAGAGTCCATGCACCAGGAGCTACACCAATTTGTTAGAAATGATGTGTGGGAATTGGTTCCAAGGCCTGAAGATACACATGTGATCGGCACCAAGTGAATTTTTAAGAACAAAACAGATAAAGATGGTGAAGTTATCAGAAATAAGTCTAGATTGGTGGCTCAAGGGTATACTCAGGTGGAAGGCATAGATTTTGATGAATCTTTCGCTCCAGTAGCAAGATTAGAATCCATTCGGATTCTCTTATCCATAGCATGCATCATGGATTTCAAGTTGTACCAAATGGATGTAAAGAGTGCCTTCTTAAATGGCTTTCTCAATGAAGAAGTTTTCGTTGAACAACCAAAGGGGTTTGAAGATCCTCACTTTCCGGGTCATGTACTAAGACTGAAGAAAGCTTTGTATGGGTTGAAGCAGGCGCCAAGAGCATGGTATGACCGTCTCACTACCTATTTATTGGATCGTGGGTTCAAGAGAGGTCAAGCAGATCGCACATTGTTTGTTAAAAGAGATGAAAAATCCCTTCTTGTCACTCAAGTGTATGTGGATGATATTGTATTTGGATCCACAATTGATAAACTAGCTCATGAGTTCTCGGAAGAAATGAAAAGGGAATTTGAAATGAGTATGGTGGGAGAGTTGAACTACTTCCTAGGACTTCAAGTAAAGCAACGGAGAGATGGTATATTTATTTCCCAAGAAAAGTATGCCAAAAATCTTGTCAAAAGATTTGGTCTGGACACCAAGAAACACACCTCTACTCCAATGAGTTCCTCGGCAAAGTTGAGCATAGATGCAGCTGGTGTTGACGTTGATCCAACCCTTTATCGGAGTATGATTGGCAGCCTTCTCTATCTCACAGCAAGTAGGCCGGATATTGCATTCAGTGTCGGAGTCTATGCAAGGTTTCAAGCCGCTCCTAAAGAATCCCACTTAACAGCAGTTAAGCGAATCATTCGCTATGTAAATGGCACATCTGCCTATGGGATTTGGTATACAAAAGATTCGAATGAGTGTTTGGCAGGATATTCAGATGCTGACTGGGCAGGATGCATAGATGATAGAAAAAGTACTTCTGGTGGGTGCTTCTATCTTGGAAATAACTTGGTTTCATGGATGAGCAAAAAGCAGAATTCAGTATCGCTGTCAACGGCTGAAGCTAAATACATTGCAGCAGGAAGTTGTTGTGCACAACTGTTATGGATGCGAAAACTATTGCATGACTATGGCATCTCTCAAGACACTATGTGGGTGTTCTGTGATAATACGAGTGCCATAAACTTGTCAAAGAATCAAGTTCAGCACTCCAAATCAAAGCATATCGAGATCCGCTATCACTTCATTCGGGATTTGGTAGAAGACAAGATAGTATGTCTAGAATTCATCAATACTGAAAATCAAAAAGCAGACATATTCAACAAACCTCTTAATGGCCCAAGGTTTGAATCCTTGCGTAAGACAATTGGTGTCGGTATCATTCCTCAAACTCAATCCTCCATGATATCTTATTGTGTTTTTTTTTTTTTGTTTAGTTGCTTTGTGTGGTCTGTTTTGTGTGTCTTCTGTCTGTTTATCTTTTTGTCAAATTTCTTTTGTGTCAAAAATCCAAAAACACATAAAAATTTGAATATCCAAAAGGTTTGATCACTTTGTTGAGTTTTTGTCTCAAAGCATGTTTTGCCTTGTACCTTTGTACTTATGGCTGTGTGCATTTAACGAGCTTAGCTTGTTTCTCATGCACTCATATCTTTGTGGAAGAAATTCTGAAATCTATGTGATTGTTGTAAATAGATCTTCAACCTTGTCATGAATGATTAGTGAATGGTTTTGTTGATCTTGAGACATGCATAGACTCATGCCTATATATCTTTCCACTTTTTATTTTTATGCTTTAAAAGAGCTCTCTAAATGTAAATCTCCAAATGAAAAGAGATATAGAGCTGCAAAAGCCTGTCGCACACACTAGTATTTGACTAGGAAAAAGGGAAAGCGACCAAAATAAAATGTGTGATGCTCAAAAAGCCAAAGGCTAACTCATCAATTGAAATATCAAAAATTTCAGGCATCTATCTCACAATGAGATTTTCTTTGCTCAAAAGTTGCAAATGATATGTTGAATATGGAGCCAAATGAAAAGTTTCAAAGAATTGTTATCAAGTACTTGTGGGAGGTCATATATGCATGTTTCTATAATTGAGATAGGTAACATTATCTAGGGCTAGTTGTGTATGCCTTGATTGAATTGATCATTGAAGCTTCACATTGGACTAAGGACTATCTCATTTTTTATATGCACACACAACACACAAGTCTATGTTCAATGAATGCCATATTCATTTGTGTGATTGTACTTGATTAAATGTGTTTTCACATGCTCAATTTTTGTTGATCAAACACAAAAAGATTTTTGAGTGTTTTGTTTTGTTTTTGGAAAGTACTTTGTTTTCGCAAAATGTCAAAAAATTTCAAAAACAGTGTTGCCCTGTTTTGGCGACTAAGTCGCGGGTTGGCCTAGTCGCATGTCCCAGTCGCAAGCTCACTCAGAGATTTTTCGCGGCTTACTGGCGAGTCAGTACTCTTGTCGCGAAAAAGACTTGAAATTTTTTTTCAAAATTTGAGCTTTGCACTTTTCGCGGGTCAATGTGGCGATTGGTTCGTGGGTGGAAGGTCCAGTCGCGAGAGGTACTCAGGGATTTTCGCAGCTCATAACGCGACTATCTCGCGGGTAGGCTTTCCAGTCGCGAAAAACACTTAGAGAAATTCTCAAGTTTCTTCTCTTCATAATGTTTCGCGGCTTAACCATGCGACTTACTGGCGACTTGATCCAGTCGCGAAAAACGCGTGTTTTTGCATTTTGAAGACAGTTTTTAAAATTGTTTTCCAGTTTTTCTCTCGTACTTGTGTGACTGTTCATTGTCTTCCTCATTTTACTCTCACAACCACTCCGAGTTTCTCGTTGAAAATCTTCCATTTCTGCATCATTTTCTCTCAAATCTTCAACAAAGAGGTATGGGTTTTCTTCCTTACCCTTCATTCTTCCTGATTTGGGCAAATTTTTTTCGTTTTGTGAAGATGTTGTTGTGATTTGTGATTTCTCATGTTCGAACATGGGTTTCTGATTTTCGGAGTATAATGTATGTTTGTGCTAGTCCATACACTGATCATCTCTATCTTGTGTACTTATTATGGGGTTGATTGTCTACATACACTCATTGTCATGTTTTGATCTTAAATTTCAAGTGTTTAGGGTTTCCTCCATTATCCATGGTATGGCACTGACAAAATGCTAATAATGTTTGCTGTCGTGTTTGGTGTTGGTGTATGTATTAAATCATAGTGCAGAGTGAAAATGTCTCCATTCAAGAGATCAGCTGTGAAAGGAGGAAGCAGCAAAGGAAATGAACATGTCATTGAAATTGATGATTTCTCTCCTAGACCAAAGCGGGTTCGTTCTCCATCTGGTGTGTTTGATCCCAACAGGTTTCGATCATATGCTGCTTTTCAGACTCATGAAAATTACTTCAAAAAGGCGACACCTCTGATTGAAAGAGTCTTTGACCAACATTCTCTATTTGACACCAACATTCCTCAATGGTTTGCTCGCAAGGACTGGAATTATCTCCTCTCTGACCTTGATGATGCATTTGAAGATCTGGTAAAAGAGTTTTATGCCAATGCAATTGTTGAAGGAGATGAACTTAAGTGCTGGGTTCGAGGAAAAAGTTTCTCGGTCTCTCCCGCATATCTAGCAGAGATTCTGCACATCAACAGGCCAATACTTGGGATCTCACCGGTCTATGATGATTTTCATCTGGATGAAGAACTACTTAAAGCAGCTCTTGGGGAAAATCTGGAATTTTCCTCGAAAGGAAACTCAGTCAGTGTTTCATCTCTTCCTCCAAAATTGAGGGTGCTTACGATCGTCATGTTTCACAACCTGTATCCCCTATCCAGCACAGGATATATGAATCTCGGGCGTGCATTGTTTCTTCATGATCTGATTTCTGATGTCGAGATTGGCATCTGTGCACATATATTTCATATACTTCGCAAAACTGTTCTCCGAACAGAATCAAGGATGTGCATCCCATTTTGCTGTCTCATCTCACGGATTCTGAAGCGTAAAGGGATCCACTCGTCTGAGAATGAAGTTCCCTGCACAACACCATGTCCAATCAACATGCGCACTTTCAACGCTAGCAATGGTCATAGCAAGAAGGGAATTAAAACAGAAGCTTCCGCGTCCCACAGTGGCTCGCGCTCCAGTTCACTCACAACAGACGAGAAGCTAGACTCTATTGTAGCTTCTGTTCATGAGCTGAGTTCAAAGATGTCTGATCTTACTTCCATCTTGCATCATCTCAACTTTCGATGGGATACGAAGTTTACTTCAATTCAAACTCAATTGGATGAAATTCAAAGGAAGCTAGAAGATCATGACGACTAGCTATTCCATGACAAAAAGGGGGAGATGCTGTTGGCAGGGGGAGAGCTCAATGAAAGGGGGAGATTTCAGCTAACAGATTTTTGTTTACTATTGCTTATTGTTTCTTTTCTTTAGTTTTTATCACAGTTCTGTATCCATCTTATATCCTTCAGCTTCTGTACTGTATGTTGTTATTCTGTACCCATTGTTGCTTTTGTAAGTTTTGAGGGTTGTTTCTAGCACTTTTGCATATTTGTAGGCTTTTATGGTTTGTGCCATGTATTTTCAAATCTTTGCTTATGCAGCCTTTATGCTTTGTGTTTTGGTACTTGTTAATGCCTTGCATTATCTTAAGTACAACACTCTTGTACCCTTGTAGGATTGTTCCTAGATGCATATATGTTTGTATGCATTGGTTGAGTGTTGGACTTGCAAATTGTACTCTTCAATTGAGTTTATCATTTTTGCATGTCCGAATGTTCATTCCTTGTGTGAATGAACATAGTAATCACTTTTGCTTAGTGACTACTGGTATTGATCTTGCCATGAATTATTGCTTTTGTGCTTATGTTCATTTTTGCTTGATCATGCTTACTTTGCTCCATATGCTTACTAAGTTTTCTGCATACAATGATATTGCTATGTTATTGTGTTTTAGGAGTTACTTATTCATATGTTCAAGAGCTTTACAGAATCTAGAGTTAGGTGTGAGTGAGTTTTCCAACTGTTCCCAACTCACGTTTAAGTCTAGAGTCTGTTGTAGGGTTTTGTCACGGAATAGCCAAAGGGGGAGATTGTAAGGTTGAATTTAATCAACCATCTAATTGGCTTTATTCCGTGACCAATTTGCTTGTAATTTAGTACTTAGTAACCCTGTATTTAAGTGGGAAAATTGTAAGGGTAGTGTGTGAGAAGATGTGAAGAAAAGCTCAAGAGTGTGCAAGAAAAACAGAGTCTCGCGGCTAGGGCTCGCGGGTGGATCGCGACTGGCAAGCCACGAAAGGCAGGCACGTGAGAGGCACACTGGGAAGCTGAAGGGTTGCGCCAGTTGTCACGCTACAGGACAAAAGTTCCAGGCTGGCCAGGCCGTTACGTCGTGACTGGAACTCGCGACTTGGACAAGCCGCGAGGTCAAGCCGCGAGTTAACCTTGTTTGGCAAAAACTGACGTTTTGCATTCCCTTCTCACCCTACTATATATACACCCTTATACCCACTAAATTGAGAGAGCTTCCAGAGAGAATTTTGTGAGAGAAACCCTAGAGAAAAATAAGATTGCCTCATCCCCAATCTTTACCTTAGAGACTCTTCAAATTCCTCTACTCTCTTCCTCTCCATTGTCATACCCTTGAGAGGTCTTTTACCAAATCCTTATCTCACCACACCCACGTCTGTGAGAAGGTTCATTTGGTGCTTAGGGAAGCAGTTTGGGAAGGAACCAATATACATTGGTTGATGCTATGGTCAAGTAGCGGAATCTGGTAAGCTATAAAAGAAAAAGGTTCGGCGCAACCTCGTTGGAGGAGGAAGCTTGGAGGGCTTAGGTACCTGGGTAGATTAGGCTTGGAGGGTCTATTGCTGTTCATGTATCCCAACTACATTTTCTAGTGGATTATTGACCGCTTGGAGGGCGGCGGAGAGGTTTTATGCCGAGGGCTTCGGTTTCCTCTTCGATAACACATCGAGTGTTGTCCTTGTGTTTGCATTTCTCTTCCCTTTATCTTTACCATTTAATTACTGCTGTGTGTGTGATTATTTATGGTTTAGATCGTTCCTCAATTCTGGTATAAGCTATTTATCATTTTCCGCACATACGTTGTTTGTTAAATAGCTTGAATTGGTATTTTTGTTTTTTGGGGGTCTAAACGTTCAAGGGTGTTTCATACCCATATTGAACTTTCACCTTAAAATAATATTGTACTGCCAACTACATTTCAACATTTTAACAAATTGTGATAAATAAATTATTAAAAAAGTCGTCTCTAAAAAGGAAAAAAATAGGGACAAAAATTTAGGGGCTGTTTGATAGACTTGTTTAAACATATGTTTTTAATTTTTAAACAATGTTACACGTATTTTTACCCACATTTTCACTCATACGTATTTCCAAAAAAATTGAAAACTGTTATTTAAACACATGTACAGCCCTTAATGTTTCATCTTAATGTCAAAACACAATGCAATTTATTATGTTCCACGTGTAGAAATAGGTAGTTGAATGCTGCATGCCAGTTCTGCATGGGTTCGTTTTAGTCCTGCCATGTGTCTTCGTTCCAAATCACATAAGCCCACGTAAGAACTTTGGTCCAAACATCATCTTTCTAAAACAATCGGCATCTTTTTTGTGAGCCTATTGATAAAAATTCTTGTCCTTGAATAAGAATTTTGAATTCGATTCCCACACATTTTAGAAAAAAAGTGATGTTTGTTATAATAAAAACATTTCCCTATTTCATTTTTCTATCCCAAAATTTTTAACACATTTAATCTTTGAAGTGCCTCCCATCAGTACCCTTGGTTGATCAAAGTCTAGTACCCTCGGTTGCTTAACATATTGCTCAATTGGTATTCTTTAGTGTGTTTCCTATTTCTGAGATTTTCAAGGGAAGTGGGAGGTGAGGCTCAAAGTTCAAACCGCATATATGTAAATGATATCATTATTACTGAGTTTTCACTTAAGAGTCCCACATCCTAAATCGTGGTGATAGAAGATTAAATAAATTTTTGATGAAATATTTTAGTTTGTGCATGTCTCATATTGAAATTGGATTTGGTTACGAGTTTTTGAACACAACATTGGGGTCCTTAGATAAAAGCATTGGGCATTGATCTGCAATTCATTTGTAAACACCATTATATGATAACATCTCATTTTCTTGGCATAAGTACGAAAGCATTTCTATTCAAACATGTCAATTTTATTGTTCTTTGCATCTCTACGATGTGCTATATATATGTGCCATTATTTGGTGGAATATAAGCTACGCAGCTGCTGCCAGTACATACATTTGTCTCATTTTCTTTTCTTTGTGTGGAATTATTTTCTATGGAAGTAAAAGAAGGGTAAATGTAAAGTTTGTAGCACATGTAGAACGAGAAAGATTATCATCATAATAACAAGTGACATATATTTTATAAAGATAGTTATTTCATAGAACAACGACTAAGTAGACTCATAGTAATGACATATATTTTATAAAGATAGTTATTTCATAGAAAGACGACTGAGTGGACTCACAGTAATGACATACATAATATGATGATCACAAAGACTACAAAGACAAGACCATAACCATGAAAGAGAAGAGACTCGCTAAAGTGGAGACTCATCTGAACTCAACGCTATGTCTTTATTCTCAAAGCTACTTATATCCTTGTGGCCGCAAATTGCTTCTCTATTGTCCTTACTTCACTCTGCAACACCAAACCAAAAAACTTCTAGTGAGGAAAAAAATAAAAGTATTGCCAAGAAAGAGTAATCTTTTACACAACACTTTTCACAACGGTTAACTTCTAAAGTTGTTAGTTCTCACATGAACCATAACTGACACCATATTTTTGACAATCATTAATAATGACCTAGGGAAACATTTTATTGGGATCATAAAAAAAATAAATGTTGTTAACAGCTTTTTAAATTTTCTATGAAAGTGGTGTCAAAACTTTTCTGTTATAGTTTATTAATTATTACCCTAAAAGTATCTGTTAACATGACCCAATGACTTATTGATAAAGAAAGTATAAGAAAGTCCTTGCCTTGGAATTATTAGGCAGCTAGGGTGTGCTCTGAGAATTTATTTTTGTAAAACAAGGAGAGCACAAAAAGAATTCACCTTTTTGTTAGAGGAAGGTAATACAATGAATGCATCAAATAATTCAATTTTGTGTTGCATTTAAGCTAACTACTAAAAAAGTTGAAATATATGTGTTAGAATTTAAGTGGGTAAAAATCTTGTTATATGCAATTGTGCGTTACGTACACACTCAATATAATTTCAGCCCACGTGGCAGTGTGTACTTGCAATAAGAAATGTGTGATAATTATTAATTCCCCCATTAGTTAGTACTTATAATTAAAAGGATATCGAGGGTTTACTTTGAACAGTCGGTGGAAGTGCTAATCTTGTAAGGAACATTGACTCCACAATTTTTAGGGAGGTTAATTAGCAGCTACAGTAGGGTTGAGTCCAGAAATTTCACTAGCTGTGGTTTTCAAATACTTGCAAGCGGTCTGGCGATCAGGCGTGGTCTTGGCCATGCCGTTGAGGTTTCTAACCCCTTGGCAACAGGTTTCAGGTGGAGGCGACCCACCATTACTCTTTAGGTAGGTTAGGCATGGCATAAGACTTTTTGAAACTTGAGTGCATGTTATGGTGGCCTGGGCAATGGGTGCAGCAACAACTATCATGCACAAGAAAAGCACACATGCCAACTTAAGGTTAGCCATTGTTGAGGAAAAAGATTTCTTCTTTGGGAGCAATGGAATAGGAAAGTTGAGCTTGAATTTGGGAGTGGTGTGACTTTGGTGTCAATAGGTGCAGTGTTTATATAGAGAGAAGTGGGTGGTGTGAACAAAGGCACTGAGTCTTGCGAAGGGTATGTGAGTTTGCTGTTTGTTGGTGGTTGGGCTAAATTCAATGCTCTATTGCGTTCTAGACTTTGGCAGAGTTTAAGAAGCATATATGCTAACCCATATCCGCAGGCACTAAACAATTCATAGATCTCTAAATGTTTTTAAAATTACACTATTTTGTCCCTCCACAATTAACAATTGGAATCCCAAAAATAAAAAGGTCAACATAGCCATTACATTATAGTTAGTGGTCTATACAAAAACAAAAACCTCAGTTTACATAACAAATCCTTAAATATTACTAGTATGCGTATCAATTGTTTGGTTTTAAAAAATATATCAAATGATTGTGTGTGTGTGGTTTTTTTTTTTTTTTTTTTTTTTTTTTAAATTCAAATGATTATGTGTTTGAATTTTTGACTATTTGTTGTTTGGGACATAAAGTTAAAATTTTGAAACTTTAAGATTTGAGTTCTTTTATGGCTCTATTTTAACTATTCTTTAGGGTGGTTTTTTTTTTTTTTTTTTTTTTTTTTTTTTCCTACCTTAAAATACTTGCTTTACCTCCCTTTTAGCATTCTCAAAGTTGTCATTTCTCTTCTTCTTCTTTTTTATCTTTACTTTATTAATATCGAAACTTAATTAAATATGACAAAATACCTTCAACCAGTCATTCTCTCGACTTGATCGATGCAAAATTTTTCCACCTAAGATGGAACAACGCATGGACAGAAGACTCTAATTCAAACCCTTCATTGCATTCCATACTTAACTCTAGTTTGAGTTTTACAACAAATTAGCCAAATGGTTTTTGGCTTTCTGACCCCATCTCCCAATATGGATGAGGTCGGTTTGACCTAATAACTCATTTTATGGGATGCACTTGACTTTTCCAAAGAAGAAGGAAAAAACAGGTGTTCTATGACAAATTTTGACATGAAAGAAACATTATCAAGAAACAATTGTAACCGACATAATAAAAATGGAAGAGCTTATATCCAGTGCACTAATGCACTGGACAGATTGAGATACAAACAGGTGTCCTATCCTAACTTTTGGTGCACTAATGCACTCAACACAAACTCTATCCTAATAAAAATATGCATTGGAATTCTATAACAATTTTCACATTTTTCCTCGTAAGGGCATAATATTGTACCAGCTACAATTTAACATTTGAGCAAATTGTGATAAATAAATCATAAAAAAGGTTTGTCTCTCAAAGAAAAAATGGGGACAAAAATGTTCCATCTTAATGTCATACATGATACACCATGCAATTTATGATGTTCCACGTGTAGAAATAGGCAGTTGAATGCTGCATGCATGCCGGTTCTGCTTGCATGGGTTTGTTTTATTCCTGCCATGTGGCTTCGTCCCAAATCACATAAGACCACGTAAAAGGGACTTTGGTCAAAACAATCCCTGGTTTCTTTTTCTTTTCTTTTTTCTTTTTTTTTTTTTTTTTTTTTTTTTGTAGAACAATTTGAAAAAGAGATACATGTTAATGTGTTATAAGAAAAGCAATTTCCTAATTCATATTTCTCACCCAAAAGTGTTTGACATTGACTTCATTTTTGAGGTGCTTCCGATTAACACCCTTGGTTGATCAAAAGCTTAGGAAGTTGGTTGTTAACTTTAGTAGGTTTGGTATCCTTAATGTGATACTGCTCAATTGGTATCCTTAATGTGATTTCTATTTCTAAGATTTTTCTCTACAATGCTTATTTTACCATGTTTCATTCTTTCTTTGATAGGTAAATAGTGGAAGAGATGGGAGGGACATATATGAGACATTGAGATATTACAAAAGATACAATTACCACTAAAATTATCACTTAAATATCAATCTAAATTAATGGTGGCAAAAGATTAAATAAAATTTTCTTTTAAATTTCAAGTTTAAGCATTAGTCAAGTTGAAATTGGATTTATTTACAAGTTTTTGAACGCAAAAACATTGGGGTCCTTAGATAAAAAGCATTGAGCATTGATCTGCAATTCATTTGTAAACACCATCATATGAGAAAATCTCATCATTTTTGTTAGGACATATGTGAGAATTGTTAGAGACATATGTTATGTAAATTGACTAATCCTTTGACAAAACGCACTTTACTTGTAATTGGATAGATCTAAGATGGGTTTAGTACTTCGAGAAACAAGTGTTCAAGTTTAGTATTAAACCCATGCAAATCTGTTCAAGAAACAAGTGAAAGAGTGTTGTTCATTAAAGCTTGACAAACATCTCGACAGAATAATATCTATCAAGGTTTAATGTTGAAGCTCGATAGAAGCTTGACAGCATTTGTATCGGTCGAGAATTACAAAATTAGAATTTTTAGATCTGATTTCACGCATATTTATGTGTATTTGTGTAGGGTTTCTTTTCTTACAACCCTAGACATATATAAGGATTATTTTAAGGGTCGTCACACTTGATGCAAAGGGATGCAACTTGATGCAAAGTGATGCAACTTGATGCAAAGTGATGCAACTTGATGCAAAGTGATTATACATGCACATTGTGATCGGAAACAATTTGTCCTAGTTCATCATATTTTCTCTAGAAACTACTGCGTCTTTGCGCCAAGGGTTTTGTAATCAAAGAGCTTCTTGATCTTTATTGTTGGATGAACTGGAGAACTTCGCAGCCAACTTCCTCCTCAAGTTGGTGTGTTAGTCACGTACTGGGAGCCGTGCATTGAAAGGAGAGATTGCCGCTATATTGCAAATCCAATTGGGTATTGGAGTAAGGGTTCAACTGTAAATTGGTATTATATATATATATATATATATATATATATATATAAAATTCTAATGTTCTGTTTTGTTGGGAGGATGGAAACATTGGTGGATAGAAATGTGTCCTCAACTTGGGTTTTTGGCTTAGTTTGAAATGTATTTCAAACTTGTCTTTAATTTGCAATGGGTCTTTTTACCATGTTTAATTCTGTATTGTAATTAGTTTTTCTAATCGAATTCAATTGTATTTTACATTGGCTAATAATTAATATTGTTTAATTTAATTGTTTTTTTATGAAAAATAACACTATTTACACATCATTAATTAATACAACCATGTGATTGAAATTGATAAAAGAAATATATGGTAAATAGAGTGGCAAAGTTAGAATTTTTTTTTCCCTAGGAAGCCAATAAGTAAAATTATATATATATATATATATATATATATTTTTTTTTTTTTCTATACAAATTGGAAGAGGGAGGAGGGGATTTTTTTAAAAAAAACTAGGAGGAACTTGTACTAAGCTTTGATGATACTTCATTTTTACTACCCCCAAAAAAAAAAAAAAAAAAAAAATTTATACTTCATTTTTCAATCTTTCAAATACTATTGAGTGCTTAAATCGATGTTCGTCTAAAGTCTCTAGGTCCTATTTGTTTAAATGTGCCACTTGAAGGTAAGGGTGTATATCTAACCAACAAACCGAATGAAACTAACTCCTTAATCCAACATAATGCCTTATATAAGTTGGTTTTTCGTGAGTTGGTGGGTTAAAGTGAGTTGAAATTTTATTTGAGTCTTGGTTAGGATCGAGCTCAAGTTGATAGTTTTTTCAATCTATTCAACCCAACCTAACGTAAGATATATACAAGTATTTTATTAACTTTTATTTTCATTTTTTAGTTTGATCTATTTTGGTATTTTGGTAAATCTAAAAATTTGGAATATAATTTAAGCACATTAGGTCAATTATCATAATTTATTGAAAATGAAGTGCTTAAGTGGTTGATCAAAATCCAATGATTTACCCGGCATAAAAGTTTAAGCACAACCCATCAATCCAACCCAATCTGATGAAAGCCCGATTTTTTTAAGGAAAACATTTAAGAACAACTTGAAGACCCAACCCAACTTCAGATTTAGTTATCCGATCCATTCACTCCCTACATAATTTTTAGTTATTACTTGTCACATTTTCTTTTCTTTGTGGGAACTCTTTTCTACGGAAATAAAAGAAGAGGGTTGGGGAGGGGGGGGGGGGGGGGTGTGGGAGGGGGAGGAAGAAAATGGAGGGTAATCAAAAGTTTGTTGCACATGGAGAAAAAAAGAAAGATTATCATAATAATAAGTGACATATATTTTATAAATATAGTAATTTTATAGAACGACCGAGAGGACTCATAGTGATGACATACAAGATATGAAGATCACAAGACTAGACCATAACAATGAAGAGAAGAGGCTTGCTAAAGTGGAGCTCCATCTGGACTCGACGTAATGCCTTTATTCTTAATGCTACTTATATTGTTGTGGCGCAAATTGCTTCTCTATCATCCTCATTGCACTCTGCAACAAAACCAAAAAGCTTTCGGTGAGAGGGGGGAAAAAAAAGTAATGAAATAGTACTGTCTTGACAAATAATCTTACATCTTACATATACAAGATTTTTCACAACTATAAAATTATAAAGTCTATCATTAACACCATATTTTTTGCCTATCATTAATAATGACTTACAATAGAGAAGGTCCAACAAATCCATATACTAAAATGGTATGGCAGCTAGGGTGTGCTACGTGAAATTATTCCATGAAAAGGGTGTGCTATGATAATTTATTTTGTACAATTAGGTGTATATCACTCTCCTTTGACATAAAGACAAATCTCACGTACAAATTCACAAAAAAAAATTCACCATTATTTGAAACAAAGATAACAGATACAACGAATGCACTGAATAATTTGATCATTTGTGTTACATTTAAGCTATTAAAAACGTTGAAAAAAATGTCTATGTTAGAAAATTAATATGCAGTAATTTAAAGGATATTGAGGGCTTACTTTGAACAGTCAGTGGAGGGGCTGATCTTGTAAGGACTATTGACTCCACAAATTTTTAGGAGGTTAGCAACCAAAGTAGGGTTGAGTCCAGAAATTCCACCAGCTGCGGCTTTAAAACAGCTGCAAGCGGCTTGGCGATCAGGTGTGGTCTTGGCCATGCCGTTGAGGTTTCTAACCCCTTGGCAACAGTTTTCAGGTGGAGGCGATGCACCATTGCTCCTAAGGTAGGTTACGCAGGGCAGTACATTGTTTGAAATTTGAGTGCATGTTATGGTGGCTTGGGCAATGGGTACAATAGCTATCATGCACAAGAAAAGCACACATGAAAAGTTAAGGCTAGCCATTGTTGAGAAAAGAACTTTTGTAGGGAGGAATTGGAAAGTTGAGCTTGATTAATTGGGACTGGTGTGACTTTGTTGTTAATAGGTGCAGTGTTTATATAGAGAGAAGTGGGTGGTGTAAAGTTCTGTGAACAATGCACAAAGCCTTGGGAAAGGAATGGGGTGGTGGGTTTGTTGGTGGTTGGGCCAAATTCAATGCTCTATTATACGTTCTAGACTTTGGCAGAATTTAAGAAACATGCAAACGCACATCTCGGCAGGGAGTACTAAACCATTCATAGACTAAACCCTAAGTCTTTAATTAAATTATTGACTATTTAGCTCTATCACATAAGTCTACCATTTGTTTTCTATCACTTACAGTCTGTTACATAGGACATTTGTGGCGAAGTACATATGCATTATTTATTTTTTATCACTTACCGTTTGTCACATATGAAATTTGTGGCAAAGTATGAGGTGAAAGTGTATGCATGATACTATTATTATTGTTGAAAAGAGGTTTCAGTTGAAATTTTTGATTCAATAATTGTTTACACTAGTTATTAATCCGTACTTCGCTTGGGTTTTTATTTATAAATTAATTGTTAACCCATACAATGCACATGTATATTAAATGGTCACTGCAACAACCTTCTGAAACTCGTTAGTTTAACCTAAAAAGGCCTTCACCAAGTTCTTCTACAACTTACTTTATAATCAATTAATCATGGTTCTTCACTTTCTTGAGTATTTCTCAAGTGGGTTGAATCAGTTCCTAAATATAAGTTCCTTTTGAAATGTTCATGGATTATGGATCATGTAACTTTTTAAATCCATAAATAAAAGCTTAGCACACCAAACTAAATGATGAATTCTATAAAACCATTTTTTTTTTTACCTTTCACTGAATGGAACTACTGTAAAACAACATGAACAAAATATAACAAAATAAAATATTCACATTCATCATACCACAGGGCTTGAGTGACTTCCCCAATAAAGTTAATAGGGGAAAAATGGCAATTTCAAATTATTGGCTAAAAGCTATCTACCTGTTATTGATACGATCTTATTTACTCAATTGAACACCACATCCATTCTCTACATATCTGCCAAGAGCTTCTAGATGTCCTCTACTACAATTCGCATCTCCCAAGCCATATAAAGCCATAGACTGCCATAGATCTTATTTCCAAGCTCCATTTTCCACGGCTCTCTATGGTGTTGTTGATGAAAGAAGCATTGGATATATGCCAGAATGGAAATTAGATATTTATACTGTTTTCAGTTTTCTTAGTGATATGGGAAGAAGAGAAGGTATGCACATTTTGGGAGTTGAAGGACATGTAACGGCTAATTAATCATAGAACAAAGTTTCTTTGGAGAGAAACTCTTCAAACTTCTCATATATATATATATATATATATATATATTTTGTGAATTTTGAAAATCTAACCGTTGAATTTCATGTTCCTTATGCTTTTAACATACGTATCAAATTTCGTTCAAATTGGATGTTATTTACTATTTGATCAATTAACTTATTTTTTATATACAACTTTAAATCACAAAAACTTGAAATTATAACATTTATTTGATGACATAGCAATTGATATATGATCTTCTTGAAATTTTGTAAGTATTAAGAATGTAATAAGAACATGTAATCTAACGGTTAAATTTTCAAAATTCACACTCAATATAAAGATATATGATGAGTTTATAGAGTTTCTCTCCAAACTAGTTTGGAGGAAAACTTTGTTCTTAATGATATGGTTGCAATAACTAAATATATAGGTTGAAAAAAAAAAAAAAAAAAGTAGATGAAAAAAAAAAGCAAAAAAACGAAATCAAAGGTGGGCTAATCGAATTCGTTTAAGTTGTATTTATTGCTTTTTTTTTCTTTGTTTCTTTTATTTCACTTGAATTGTATAACTGTTATACTCATGGCCACGGACAACTTATATATATTCCTGTCAATTTTTTCCAATTTTGAGCATTGTAATTGCAGCGTGTTTCCAATTAAGTTGTATTAATTGCATTTTCATTTTTCACTTGAATTGTATAATTGCTATATTCATTGACAATTGATTTATTGCTGTCAAATTTTTTGAATTTTTGGCATTGTAATTGTAGCATCATTTTATGCTCCTCTCATATGTTGTAACACTTAAATCTCTTTAATTTTTCCCCACAAACTGAAGTGTAATACCAAAGTACAGCGAGTCCAAATCTTTTGTCTCATTTTGCTTGCTCTACTTTAAACTCTACCAATAAAAGTTTGCCACATGTCCCACCTAAATAATCAAATTATAATTTTATGCCTTTATTATTTGTTACCTAAAATAAATTAAAATAAACAAACCACCAACGTCAAGACATCCCCACAACCGGTCCTCCACCACCACCTTCACCGGTAGTAGGAGCAACAGATTGCCAACATCGTCAGCACCAACCAACCACCATCACTACCTTGCTAGCGACAGTAGCAAGAGATCAAAAGCTATAGAGAATTGCCGGCGACATCAACCCCACCGGTCATGGCCATCCACCTCTACCAAGTCCACACCAACTCCTTATTTTCAAATCCAAATATGTTATCCTTAGAAATCAAAGCAATCCAGAAAAGACACTTTCTCTCACGTTGCTTTCTTTCTTGTCAATCTGGTCTCAAACAAACAAAACAATGGCCTAAGAATTTTGTTCAAAGTTCAACTTTCATTGTCTACGAGTGGAACGTCCACTATCCCATATGAACAATTTATGACAATGGGTATAAGCCATGGTGATTTTTTATGGAATTTTGGTAGGCGATTCCGTGAATCACAAATAATAATACTCATTAATTCATGGATTTGAAAACAAGGAGGAGGTGGTGTGGACCCGGTGGAGGTGGATGGCCGTGACTGGTGGGGTTGATGTTGCCGACGATCTCTTGTAGTGGCACCGGAAAAAGTTGTGGTGGTGGACTGGTGGTGATGGGAATGTGTTGGGTTTCTTTTTGTTTTATTTATTTATTTTATTTAGATAACTGAAATGAGTGAAATGCATAAAATTAGGGTTTACTTAAATAACCGGACATTTGGCACATTTTTATTGGTGGAACATAAAGCGAAGTATGAAAAGTGAGACAGAAGATTTAGACTTAAGGACAGTACATATCAAATCAAATGTAGTTTTAATATTTCTTTTTACAAATGATGGCTTTTAGGTAACTAAGGGGAACTTTTCTTGTGGAGTAAGAATGTAAAAATTTATGGAGCAATTTATAGAGTTTATAGTGGGTATTTATTTAAACGGTGGTGTTAGGGTCATATTTTATTATAATTGGCTAACTTTTTGACAAAATGCACTTTACTTGTAATTGGGTAGATCTAAAATGGGTTTAGTATTTCAAGAAACATGTTGTTCAAGTAAAGTATTAAAAACATGAAGATTGGTCCAAGAAATAAGTGAAGAAAATATGTTCATTAAGTTTTGACAGGTGGCTCAATAGATGTCTGCTATCGAGATTTAATGTGAAACTCGATAGATAGCTCGACAGCAACTCGATCTATTGAGAATTACGATTTCAGAATTTTCAGATCTGAAATTCAGCATAGTCTTGTGTATTTGTTTAGGGTTTCTTTTCTCACAACCCTAGACATATATAAGGCTTATGTTTAAAAGCCGTCACACACGGATACAAAGACCAAAAGACTTATTCTCTCTGTGTGAAGTTACTGCATTTGTACCTCATAGGGTTTTGTAACCAAGTGTTTCCTAATCTTCATTGTTAATGGAGTGAAGAATTTTGCAGCCAACAACATCTATTCAAATTGCTGGAGTTAGTCACATACTGGGATCCGTGCAAAGGGTTAGTCACAAATTGAAGGTTTGTGCATCAAAGGAAAGAAGGCTGCTACAAGATCAAATCCAATTGGGTATTGGAGAAAATGTTCAACCATAGGTTGGTATTTTGAGATAAGTCAGGCTAGTTGGTAAGATTCTTTATACTTGTAACCGTTTGATTGTTGATTAGTGGATTTTTGGGAGTGGTTACCTTAAAATTACTCGATGAAATTTTTGCCTTGCGAGGTTTTCCCCATTTGTCAACGAATCACCGTGTTCAATTTATTTTCCGTTGCATTTAGTATTTTTGGTGATTTGTTGGTGCCTCCACATTTTGCATGTAATTGAACCTAATTAATCAACTTGGGTAATTGAATTAATTAACCGGGATCAAGCTATCTTAACCCAACAAGTGGAATTGATAGTGGAGATATAAGTTTCTTTATTTATTGGTGATACATAGCAAAAAAGATTGAAACATTCCAATAGTTGTCTATCACGTGGCGTTTGATAAGTGACATGTACCAATAGTTGACTAACACATGGCATTTGAGATATGTCACTGTTTTTTGCATTGTGAATGAAACATGTGTCATCATTTTGTGCATCCACTCATTTGAGTGATTTAATTTATATACTATATTATAGATGATAGATTATAGAGAGATGGTCTTGACTAACTTGTTAGTTTGCCAAGCTAGAAAAGCGCAATAACGTGCCACAAAAATCTTGGATTTTGTATAGTGTTGTTTGCATATATATATATATATATATATATGGGTTTTTAGCCCAATGTGTACTGTGCTTTCCATCTAATGTCATCAGACTTCGAGCCCTATTTCGCGCGCTTGTCATATTTTCCCTGATAATTTTTTATAGTATTTCTTTCATTTTCTTTTTTAGTTGTAATATTTTGTTTTTTTGCTTTTTTTTTTTTTTAAAATCAATTTCAATCACATGTTTGTATTGATTAATGTGGTGTAAATAGTATTGTTTTTCACAAAAAAAAATAAAAAATAAATTCAACCATATTAATTATATATAAAATACAATTGAATTTGATTAAAAACCATATAAATTTTATATAAAATACAACTGAATTAAACATGGTACAAAGATCCATTGCAAATTAAAGACAAGCTTAAAATACATTTCAAACTTTGCCAAAAACCCAAGCTGAAGACACATTTCTATATATCCACCTAAGTTTCCATCCTCTCAACAAAACAGAGCATTCGAAAAAAAATAATTTTTTTTCTTTTATAAACAATTTCAGCCACGGTTAATAGAGTGGTGAAGCTCTATATTTTTTTTTCCCATAGGGAGCAATTAGTAAAGTTATATATATTTCAAATTGGAAGAGGGAGGAGGGTTTTTTTTTTTAACCTAGGGGGTACTATGGCATTGCTTGCCCCCCTCCCTCCGCCAATGGGTAGACACATGTACATAAGAAATTGTACTAAGCTTTGATGTATACTTCATTTTTACTACCAAAAAAAATGTGTACCTCATTTTTCAATCTTTCAAATACTATTGAGTACTTAAATCAATGTTCATCTAAAGTCTATAGGTCCTATCTGTTTAAATATACCACTTGAAGATAAAGTTGTGTATCCAATCTACCAACCCAATGAAACTAACTCCTTAATCCAAACTAATGCCTTATGTTTGGTTTTTCGTGAGTTGGTGGGTTAATTGTGTTAAAATTTTATTTGAGTCTTGGTTATGATCGAGTTCAAGTTTATAGTTTTTTCAATCTATCCAACCCAACATAACCTAAGATATATACAAGTATTTTATTAATTTTATTTTAATTTTTTAGTTTAATTTATTTTGGTATTTTGATAAATATGAAAATTTGAAATATAATTTAGTCGTCAATTATCATTATTTATTGAAAAAGAAATGTTGTAATTGATGAAAACCAGATGATTTACCCAACATAAAAGTTTAAGCACAACTCACCCACCAAACCCAATCTGATCCATGTGCTTATAGTTATATGAATTGTAATAATCTATTTAAAAAGAAAGAAGAGCTTAAGTAGTTGATGAAAGTCATATTTTTTCAAGGAAAATATTTAAGAACAACTTGCCCACCCAACCCAACTTTGGATTTTGTTAAAAAACAAATCTTTAAATTTACTCCCTACATAATTTATAATTGTTACTTGTCACATTTTCTTTTCTTTTTCTTTGTGGGAACTCTTTTATATGGAAGTAAAAGAAGAAAGAGAAAGGGGAGGGGGGGAGGGGGAATAGAGGGTAAATGTAAAGCTTATTGCACATGGAGAATGAGAAAGATTATCATAATAATAAGTGACACATATTTTATAAAGATAGTCATTTCATAGAACGACCGAGAGGGCTCATAGTGATAACATAAAAGGTATAATGATCAAAAGACTAGACCATTACAACGAAGGGAAGAGACTAGCTAAAGTGGAGTTCCATCTAGACCCGACATAATGTCTTTATTCTTAACACTACTTATATCCCTGCGGCTGCAAATTGCTGCTCTATCATCCTCACTTCACCCTGCAATCAAGTGTATATTACTTTCCTTTCACGTAAAGGCAAGTCTCACGTACAAATTCACAAAAAGAACGATGATAGTACAATGAATGCATTGAATAATTTGATTAGAGTTACATTTAAGCTATTAAAAAGTTGAAAAATCATCTATGTTAGGTATTTAATTAGTAGTAATTTAAAGGATATTAAGGCTTACTTTGAACAATCGGTGGAGGTGCTGATCTTGTAAGGAATATTAACTCCACAATTTTTAGGGAGGTTAGCAACTAAAGTAGGGTTGAGTCCAGAAATTTCACTAGTTGCGGTTTTCAAACAGTTGCAAGCGGCCTGACGATCAGGTGTGGTCTTGGCCACGCCGTTGAGGTTTCTAACCCCTTGGCAACAGTTTGCAGGTGGAGGAGACGCACCAGTACTCCTAAGGTAGGTTACGCATGGCAAAACACTGTTTGAAACTTGAGTGCATGTTATGGTGGCTTGGGCAATGGGTACAATAGCTATCATGCACAAAAAAAGCACACATGCAAAGTTAAGGCTAGCCATTGTTGAGAAAAGAGCTTTTTTGTTGGGAGCAATGGAATAGGAAAGTTGAGCTTGAATTGGGAGTGGAGTGACTTTGGTGTTAATAGGTGCAGTGTTTATATAGAGAGAAGTAGGTGGTGTGAACAATGCACTGAGTGTTGGGAAAGGAATGGGGGGTTTGTTGGTGGTTGGGCCAAATTCAATGCTCTATTACGTTCTAGACTTTGGCAGAATTTATGAAGCATGCAAACCCATATCGGCAGGGATTAAAATATTCATCGATAGTCTTTAATTAAATTATTTTAAAAATTATACTTCTTGGTCCCTCCACAATTCAAAATTGGTATCGAAAATAAAAAAGTCCATACCCATTATTACGGTTCGTGGTCACTCCCAAAACAAAAACCTAAGTTTACATAACAAATCCTTATATATTACTAGTATCAATTGTTTAGTTTTAAAAAATAAATAAATAAAATCAAATGATAGTGCTTTTTTTTATTTAAAAAAAAAAATTCAAATGAGATTTGAGTGCTTTCAAAAAAAATTCAAATGAAACTTGATTTCCCTCTCTTTTTAGTACTCATAATTGAAATTTTCATTTCCCTTTACCTTTTTATTTATTATCAAAACCTAATAAGGGTCCGTTTGGATACAGCTGAAAACTGAAAACTGAAAATTGAAAATACTGTAGTAAAATAATTATTAAATATGTGAATAGGACCATGGAACCCATTTTTAATGAAAAAGTTACTGAAAAGTAAAGTTTGTGGGTCCCTTGAACAGTGCAGGGGACTCATTGGTGTGCACTGTTCACGGGAAAATTCAACAATCACAGCTTGAAAAAAAAAAGGGCGTGAAACACCAGAAACGAGACGTAGCTCATTTTCATCTGAATCCAAATGCTGCCTAAGTATGACAAAATACATCTCATCATACCCCCAACTTGACTCGTATAGTTAGGCTTTTCCCACTTAAGATGGAATAAAGCATGGACAGGACACCCCTAATCCAACCCCTCTATTGCTACCCCTAAATTTCAGTCTAATTTGAGTTTTACAACAAATTAGCCAAAGGGCTTATGCCTTTTTGGCTTTGTGGCCTCATTTCCCTATATGTGTGAGGTCGATCAGGTCGACCTAGTAACTCTTTTTATGGGATGAACTTGACTTTCAAAAAGAGGGGAAAAAAAGTTCTATAACAAATTTTAATAAGAAAGAAACAATTATCAAGAAATATGCCGACACCCATATAATTGAAATATTGAATAGTCACCCTAGAGGCACTTCAAAGATTGGTATTTTTGGGGTGGGGTTGAATAAGTAATTACATAATTAATTAGTACTAGTGTGTTCAATGTTATTGTTCAATCTCCCTAATCCATTGAAATCACCAATTCTTTACCATGCCCATTCTTGGGAGCTACGACATATATTTCTCTAGTATTATATGCAATTGTAGTCAATTCAATTGCTTGGTGATCTAATTTTTATTTTTATTTTTTATTCAACCACATCAAAGCTTACATTCCGAAGACTAAGATGATTATGATTAAGAGCGAGTCCATCATATTCATTTATGCATTGGATTTAGTTTAAAATTTGAAGCGTTTAACAAACAGTGTTTCGATCAAATGATGAAAATTGGTTGCATGATTAAGCAGGAGTTGTGGTTTCATTCAATGTCATTACTAAGCGTACAAGAAGAGTTCTTAATTTAATCAATTAGTGATACAAAAATTTTCACATTTTTCCTCTTAAGGGAATAATAAAAATAGTGCAACTAATAAACGTTTTAAAACAAAGGTCTAGTTAACGGGTACTTTTAATTTTTTTTTAATAAACCGTTTTAAGAACTTTTTGATACCACTCTAATAGGAAATATAAAAAATTGTAAAAAAATAAAAATAAAAATGGATACAACTTGAGTTTAATGTTTTTTTGTACTGGATACGTTACGATGCATGCAAACACGTCTCTAAAATTGAATACTTTCTAAATTATATTGTGCCTAGTGTAAAAAGACACTAGACACAAATTTCACCCTAAAAAAATTAGTTAATTTTTCCCTTAAAATAATATTGTACTGCCAACTACATTTCAACATTTTAACAAATTGTGATAAATAAATTATTAAAAAAGTTGTGTCTCTAAAAAGGAAAAAAATGGGGACAAAAATTTAGAGGTTGTTTGGTAGACTTGTTTAAACACATGTTTTCAGTTTTTAAACAACATTACACGTATTTTCACACACTTTTTTACCCACACGTATTTCCAAAAAATTTGAAAATGGTTAAAAATTGAAAACTGTTATTTAAACACACACAGGCCTTTAATATTTTGTTAGGTTTTTAGACCCTTTAAAACACAACAATTGGATTAACCTAGTTTATTAGCCAAGTAATTAACTTAGTCAAATTATGCAAATCTAGGTTAACACAATCAAATAATCATATCAAGATATAAAACAGCAGAAATATAAAGAACATAAAGATATGATCACCCAGGAAAACCAAACTGGTGAAAAACCTGGGGAGGATTTAACCTAGCTATCCTCAAGGTAAACTTGAATCCACTATATGAAAGAATCGAAGTTCATACAAAAGGACTTACAAGCATCCACGCTCGACTTCCTAATACTACCCACCAGTAGAACTTACTGACACGACCACGTGCAAGTTCCGAATTCACGGACTTCTTCTTTCTTGGATTCTCCACAAGATACAAGCACTTCCACTTATGTTCCTTTAAGCTCCAATGGTAGCAACTAAGTTGATCATCAAGATGCTGAAGTAATCTCTACCTTGAAAACTCTAAGTTTATGTGAAGGAAAGCTCCTCAAGGATCTCACAATAGATTCACACAAACCCAAAATATGAGCAACAATACAATCAGAGCAACTCTCAAAACGTGGCTAGAGTTTTGCCTTATATATCTAGTGCAAAAACATAAAACCCTAAACGTTTAATGAGATAGGGTTGAGTTGGAAATTCTGCAGAAAAAATATTCTGGCTGACTTTCGATCGATCGAGTCTATCCTTCGATCAATCGAGCCAGGCCAAAATGTACCAATACATCTGCAGCCTCTCGATTCTAACTTTACATGAATTACTCAACTTTGACCAAGCCTAAACAAGACTAAACATATTGTTTTGATCATGTTTTGCCAACATTACACATTAGAGTTCTAAATACATCAAATCCTAAGTCTTTAGAACCTAACATATTTCATCTTAATCTCAAAACACCATGCAATTTATTATGTTCCACGTGTAGAAATAGGTAGTTGAATGCTGCATGCCAGTTCTGCATTGGTTCGATTTACTCCTGCCATGTGTCTTCGTTCCAAATCACATAAGCCCACGAAATAACTTTGGTCCAGACATCATCTTTCTAAAACAATCGGCATCTTTTTTGTGAGCCTATTGATAAAAATTCTTGTCCATGAATAAGAATTTTGAATTCGATTCCCACAAATTTTAGAAAAAAAGTGATGTTTGTTATAATAAAAACATTTCCCTATTTCATTTTTCTATCCCAAAATTTTTAACACATTTAATCTTTGAAGTGCCTCCCATCAGTACCCTTGGTTGATTAAAGTCTAGTACCCTCGGTTGCTTAACATATTGCTCAATTGGTATTCTTTAGTGTGTTTCCTATTTCTGAGATTTTCAAGGGAAGTGGGAGGTGAGGCTCAAAGTTCAAACCGCATATATGTAAATGATATCGTTATTACTGAGTTTTCACTTGAGAGTCCCACCTCCTAAATCGTGGTGATAGAAGATTAAATAAAATTTTGATGAAATATTTTAGTTTGTGCATGTCTCATATTGAAATTGGGCATTGATCTGCAATTTTAGTTTGGTTACGAGTTTTTGAACACAACATTGGGGTCCTTAGATAAAAGCATTGGGCATTGATCTGCAATTCATTTGTAAACACCATTATATGATAACACCTCATTTTCGTGGCATAAGTACGAAAGCATTTCTATTCAAACATGTCAATTTTATTGTTCTTTGCATCTCTACGTTGTCCTACATATATGTGCCATTATTTGGTGGAATATAAGCGACGCAGCTGCTGCCAGTACATACAGTTGTCTCATTTTCTTTTCTGTGTGGAACTATTTTCTATGGAAGTAAAAGAAGGGTAAATGTAAAGTTTGTAGCACATGTAGAACGAGAAAGATTATCTTCTCATCATCATAATAACAAGTGACATATATGTTACAAAGATAGTTATTTCATAGAACAATGACTAAGTAGACTCATAGTAATGACATATATTTTATAAAGATAGTTATTTCATAGAACAACTTCTAAGTGGATTCACAGTAATGACATACATAATATGATGATCACAAAGACTACAAAGACAAGACCGTAACCATGAAAGAGAAGAGACTTGCTAAAGTGGAGACTCATCTAAACTCGACACTATGTCTTTATTCTCAAAGCTACTTATATCCCTGTGGCCGCAAATTGCTTCTCTATCGTCCTTACTTCACTCTGCAACACCAAACCAAAAAACTTCTAGTGAGGAAAAAAATAAAAGTATTGTCAAGAAAGAGTAATCTTTTACGCAACACTTTTCACAACGGTTAAGTTCTAAAGCTGTTAGTTCTCACATGAACCGTTACTAACACCATTTTTTTTACAATCATTAATAATGACTTAGGGAAACATTTTATTGGGATATTTAAAAAAAATGTTGTTAACAGCTTTTTAAATTCTATGAAAGTGGTGTCAAAACTTTTCTGTTATAGTTTATTAGTCATTATCCTAAAAACATCCGTTAACATGACCCAATGACTTATTGATAAAGAAAGTCTAAGAAAGTCCCTGCACTTGGAATTGTTAGGCGGCTAGGGTGTTCTTTGAGAATTTATTTTTGTAAAACTAGGAGAGCACAAATAGAATTCACATTTTTGTTAGAGGAAGGTAATACAACGAATGCATCAAATAATTCAATTTTGTGTTACATTTAAGCTAACTACTAAAAAAGTTGAAAAATATATGTTAGAAATTTAAGTAGGTAAAAATCTTGTTATACGCAATTGTGCGTTACGTATACACTCAATATAACTTCAGCCTACGTGGTAGTGTGTACTTGCAATAAGAAATGTTTGATAATCATTAATTACCCATTGATCAGTACTTATAATTAAAAGGATATCGAGGGTTTACTTGGAACAGTCGGTGGAAGTGTTGATCTTGTAAGAAACATTGACACCACAATTTTTAGGGAGGTTAGCAGCTACAGTAGGGTTGAGTCCAGAACACTAGCTGTGGTTTTCAAACACTTGCAAGCGATCTGGCGATCAGGTGTGGTCTTGGCCATGCCGTTGAGGTTTCGAACCCCATGGCAACAGGTTTCAGGTGGAGGCGACCCACCATTACTCTTTAGGTAGGTTAGGCATGGCATAAGACTTTTTGAAACTTGAGTGCATGTTATGGTGGCCTAGGCAATGGGTGCAGCCATGGTTCTCAAAACCGGATCAGACCGGGAGGTCGGACCGTGAGAACCGGGGATCGGGATGAAAACCGATTTTTTAAGCCTAAAGAACCGGACTTTTTGTTTATTCCGTGAACTCCTAAAACCAGGGTTGGACTGCACGAACTGGTGAGAACCGTGTGGTCCAACCCCTTAGCAATTTTTTTTTTTTTTTTTAAAAACAACTTAACACAATTTTATTCTACTTAATTAAATTATCCATCTCTTACAAGAAATTAAAAAAATATATATAATTAAAGCCCTTCAAAGATATTCAACTTTACTTCAAAATTTAATCATAAATTTTAATGTTTTCATAGTTATTATTTTATTTTGTTAACTTTCTTATTTAATTATTAAATATATGCTTGAAAATCATTAAATTTACCTTACATATATAGATATATTAGTCAATTTTTCTAGTTTTATAAATTTAATATCTATATTTAGGCTTTAATTAATTATTAAATTAATTATGACGCCATCACGATTCGACTCCGGTTCGACCTCAAAAACCTTGAACCTCTCTCTTTTATAGTTCAATGAACGGTCTCGGTCTGAAAACCTTGAGTGCAGCAACAACTATCATGCACAAGAAAAGCACACATGCCAACTTAAGGTTAGCCATTGTTGAGGAAAAAGATTTCTTCTTTGGGAGCAATGGAATAGGAAAGTTGAGCTTGAATTTGGGAGTGGTGTGACTTTGGTGTCAATATAGGTGCAGTGTTTATATAGATAGAAGTGGGTGGTGTGAACAAAGGCACTGAGTCTTGCGAAGGGTATGTGAGTTTGCTGTTTGTTGGTGGTTGGGCCAAATTCAATGCTCTATTACGTTCTAGACTTTGGCAGAGTTTAAGAAGCATATATGCAAACCCATATCCGCAGGCACTAAATAATCCATAGATCTCTAAATGTTTTTAAAATCATACTATTTTGTCCCTCCAAAATTAACAATAGGAATCCCAAAAATAAAAAGGTCAGTATACCCATTACATTATAGTTAGTGGTCTATCCAAAAACAAAAACCTTAGTTTACAGAACAAATCCTTAAATATTACTAGTTGCGTATCAATTGTTTGGTTTAAAAAAAAAAAATCAAATGATTTTTAAAAAAAAAAAATTCAAATGATTGTGTTTGAATTTTTTACTATTTGTTGTTTGGGACCTAAAGTTAAAATTTTGAAACTTTAAGATTTAAGTGCTTTTATGGCTCTTTTTAAACTATGCTTTAGGGTGTTTTTCTTTTTGCTCTACCTTAAAAAACTTGCTTTACCTCCTTTTTTAGCACTCTCAAAGTTGTCATTTCTCTTCTTCTTCTTCTTTTTCTTCTTCTTCTTCTTTTTTCATTAATATCAAATTTTAATTATGACAAAATACCTTCAACCAGTCATACTCTCGACTTGATCGACGCAAAATTTTTCCACCTAAGATGGAAGAAAGAATGAACAGGAGACCCTAATTCAAACCCTTCATTGCATTTCCTACTTAACTCTAGTTTGAGTTTTACAACAAATTAGCCAAATGGTTTTTGGCTTTCTGACCCCATCTCCCAATATGGATGAGGCCGGTTTGACCTAATAACTCATATTATGGGATGCACTTGACTTTCCAAAAGAAGAAGGAAAAAAAGGGAGTTCTATGACAAATTTTGATACGAAAGAAACAATTATCAAGAAACAATTGTAACCCAGACATAATAAAAAAGGAAGAGTTTATATCCAGTGCATTAATGCACTGGACATATTGAAATACAAACAGGTGTCCTATCCTAACATTTTCAGTGCAAAATTGCACTCAACACAAGCTCTATCCTAATAAAAATATGCATTGGAATTCTATAACAATTTTCACATTTTTCCTCGTAAGGGCATAATATTGTACCAGCTACAATTTAACATTTTAACAAATTGTGATAAATAAATCATAAAAAAAGGTCGTGTCTCTCAAAGAAAAAATGGGGACAAAAATGTTCCAACTTAATTAATGTCATACATGATACACCATGCAATTTATGATGTTCCACGTGTAGAAATAGGCAGTTGAATGCTGCATGCATGCGGGTTCTGCATGTATGGGTTTGTTTTACTCCTGCCATGTGGCTTCGTCCCAAATCACATAAGACCACGTAAGAGGAACTTTGGTCAAAACAATCTCTGGTTTCGTTTTTCGTTGGGAGCCTATTGATAAATATTATTCTGGTCATACGAGATATGAATTCAAATTTCACAATTTGAAAAAGAGATGCATGTTAATGTGTTATAAGAAAAGCAATTTCCTAATTCATATTTCTCACCCAAAAATGTTTGACATTGACTTCATTTTTGAGGTGCTTCCGATTAACACCCTTGGTTGATCAAAAGCTTAGGAAGTAGGCTGTTAACTTTAGTAGGTTTGGTATCCTTAATGTGATACTGCTAAATTGGTATCCTTAATGTGATTTCTATTTCTAAGATTTTTCTCAACAATGCTTATTTTGCCATGTTTCATTCTTTCTTTAATAGGTAAATAGTGGAAGAGATGGGAGCTAGGGACATATATGAGACATTAAGACATCACAAAAGATACAATTACCACTAAAGTTATCACTTAAATCTCAATCTAAATTAATGGTGGCAAGAGATTAAATAAAATTTTCTTTTAAATTTTAAGTTTAAGCATTAGTCAAGTTGAAATTGGATTTATTTACAAGTTTTTGAACACAAAAACATTAATTGGGGCCCTTAGATAAAAAGCATTGAACATTGATCTGCAATTCATTTGTAAACACCATCATACGAAAAAACTTCATCATTTTCTTGGCACAAGTAAGAAAGCATTTCTATTCAAACATCACAATTTTATTGTTCTAGGCTTCTATGCATCTCTACGATGTGTTATAGAGAGGTGTGCCATTATTTGGTGGAATGTAAACGATGCAGAGTGCCATACTTGCATGCACTGCCAGAACATTGGGGCCGTGTCCTGTTCACATAGAAAATTGAACACTAGTCGAATGATCCAATTGGAATTGGGTCGGAAGTTGATTTTATTTTATTTTATTTTATTTCATTTTTGGCGGTGTGGGTCTCTGACACTCCAGTTAGATAGTCACATTAATACAAGAAAGCTTCAAGACTCTGACAACATATTAATCTTCTGGCACAGTTTCACATTTGTTTTTTTGTTAGGTTTGGGTTGGACTTCGGATTTTTGAAGAGGAACTTTTCTATAAAGTGCCCCCTTTTCCCGGGAATAAGTCTATTTAGATGAGTCTCTTTCACACATGTATCAGATAAGGTGGAAACTTGTAAATGAAAAATAATAAAATAGTGTTAATGGGTGGTAATAAGAAATAATAATTTGTCAAATTTATAAAAAGTTTTGTGAAAATTATTATTTTTGTAGTATTGCTTTAATTTAGATTTTTTTAAGAAGAATATTTTTTAGATATAAATATGTATGGTTATGTGTTGAAATTATAATTTTTGTAACTCTAAACAATATTGCTCAATAAATTTTTATTGGATAAAAATTTCGATAAATTTACGTTATATTTTCTTCTCAACATGCATTTTATTGTTAGATTATGTACTTGAACCCATTCTCTCTCTCTATTATATATATATATATATATATATATAATGTTTGATTTTTCTAAATTGAGTTTTGCTCTCCAATTAACAAGTAATCTAAAACATTGATCGAGGTTGAATTTTATAATAAAGTCGATTGTATTTTCACAAATAATCGAGTTTCTTTCAATTTAAAAATGAGTTGTTCATTATATTTTGCTACTTTTCAATACAAACACGATCCAATTTAGGCTATATAATAACCTTTTCCTTTTTGGCTAAAATTTTTAGTTTCTTTAAGAAGTGCACAAGAACATGCAATAACATACTCCTGTCCTGTTATGAATGATATTAACAGAAGTAATTATTTCAATCTACATTCATCAAGAAGGCAACAATGAAAATGAAAAAACAATTTATGAAATTTATTAGTCAACTCCTACCATTATAGGCAAATCCAGGTGAATTGGCTCCAGAGAAGATGACTGAAAAAGTTGAAGTAGGAAAAGAAAATCTGTGGCAACCGACATGATCACATTCAGAAATGATTCACAACCACCAAAGATATATCAGATGACGTGCTGCCCCGACGACGAGCGGTGCATGCATGTGGATAAAGAAACGTGTCATTAGGCATGTGGGTTAGTCACCCAACGAACATGCATGGTTGTCCTTTCACTCTTGTCAATTTCAATGTATATTACACTCATCCATGGCTAGGGTCTAGGACTACTACTGCCCACTTCTCATAGCTCATACCTAACGACTCTGCCACACTGTCTGTCCCTCCGGTGAGTGTCTAAGAAAGGTCACTCTCTCTCTCTCTTCAGTTAATCGCGGCAAAATTTGTGAGGGTAGGAAAACTTTTTTTCTTTTTTGGCTGAAGTGAGGTAGGAAAACTGGTTTATATATAAGATTGAAAGTGTATAATATAACCGGGGTGTATGGAACGCATCTCTCAGAAGCACATGGATCATGCAAAAATCGAGTCCACATGCTTGTGATGGACACGCTCTACACATGTCTAATGCATAAGATAAATTTTCTTTTATGTTCCAATAAACAAAGAGTTATAGAAAATATATATAAACAATAAATGCATGTAAAAATGATTCTTCGTACTAATTGTCGATTACAATAACAAAATACAACAAAATTTGTGTTCTTAAAAGAACTTTGTAATAAGGGCAATAATGCTTTTTAATTTTTTTTTACACCCGCTTTTAAAATTTTATTTATTCTCATGAGTACATTTTGGTGTCAACTATTAATGAAATATAACGAGTGTAAACATGCGTAAAAAGATGTTTTACCTTTAGAGCTGATGCAGATTCCTTTTCCCCCCTTTGGCTATATCTTTGCTTCGGCCAAATCAACTATAGCTGTCAACAACTGTATGAGTCTAAATCTTCTCTCTCACTTTTCTTGTTTTACTATATACTCTACAAATAAAAATATACTATATGTCTATCTATTTTATTAAATACTAAATTTATGTCTTCTATTATTTCAATTTTCTAAAATAAATAAATAAATAACCCTTCATATTTAGGTAGTTGATATAATAGAAGGCATAAATTTAGCATTTAATAAATTAAATAAACATGTGACATTTTTTTATTTGTGGAGTATATAGTAAAGTAAAAAGACTGAGATAGAAGATTTGGACTCTAACTGTATTTCTTTTTCTTATGTTAATAGACTTGGCAATTCTATAATTTACAATTTGATTAAATATACTAGATATATTAAAGATTTTTTTGGCCTGGATAGAAGATGTTGTACACTTGTTTTTTGTCATTTCTGCCTATCACAACTGATATTTTTCAATAATATTCATTCTCTCTTCTCAAAAAAAAAAAAAAACAGATCCCTAAAGCGTTAAAGCCAAGTGGGGCCGGGGCTCAATAAGTGTGTCCCACCATCCTTATTATAGTCTAAAAATACGTATGTTTGTATCCGAATTTTTTTTACTAAAATTATGCATAACAAATCCCCCACTGTCCAATAAATTCAAAAGTTTTAAATTCTTACAAATTTATCACCCAAATATAAAAGATTCTTACAAATTAAATACTAAATAGTACAGTATAATTTTGTTAATTTTAAACCAAACTTTAAACTTATCAACCCAACAAGTCCTATACAAGTTGGGTGGGTTGATTACTACACGTGATGGTTTACTGTGCTGGGTTGAGTTAATAATTTCTCTTCGGTCGGGTTGATTTGGATCAAAAAATCTTCACAACCCATTCCATGCGCAACCCTAGGGCCTACATTTCGATGACTGTGATAATAAATATTCGGTGACTACTTTGCAACCGCAACTACACTCTACACTCTACAGTTATTTGGTGAGATATATAATAGCTCTTAGTGCCTGGGCCAAGGTGGTCCTGGCCCAAGTTAAGCTGAAGTTGCGTCTAACGAGGCCTAAGATATCATAGTCATGTGGGCCAGAAGATCGTATTCTAAGTTGAGCCCTTTTTCTGCTTATGGCTCACCCAGTACTCTGCATTCTCAAATTAAGGTTTGTTTTCTAGCTAGCCTGCGATTGGTCATGGACTCATGGATCATATTGTACAACCCTTTAGTTGCATATCCAATAGTCCAGCCCAATGGATAGCCGCACTCTCAAGAAGAACTCCATTTCCTCTTAAATTAGGTTTCATCTCCTCCAACTGATTTCAAAAGAATCCTTTTTGTTTGATGTCTACATGTATCATTAGATGTTATCCTTCTTCTTTTTTCAACCAAAAAAAGATGCATTAACAAAGTTGTAATGACACTTATGTTCCAATTTGAGCAAAATTCTATGGGTACAATTTTTATTCCACAACTTGTTAAGTTCACAAATTATAATTGAAGTAATATAATTTTTATATAAGTCTATCACCACCATCATTTTTGTTATGCAACAATTACAAGAAGTTTCGTCACCAATTACGGAAAGTTATTGAAAATTTCACGTTTCGATTTACTGTTTCAATTTATCTCCTCTTCGGCATTTTTCTTCTCTCTACCCAACTCTACCAACCACCCATGAAATTAAGTTTGAATTTCAAAATTCCTGCAACTAAATGTCCTTATGGTGTACTAGGTATGAGCTTGGACAAAAAGGATAGAGAAAGCCAAAGCAAGCCTCTTCCTGTGAGGCAGCCAATGCGTTATTAAGGAAAAAACAAAAATACTCCGTGGTGGATATACATGCAATCAGCCTAAATTCTTTGGAAGGAACTGAAGGTTTTTCTTTTGGTAACCAAACAAACGTGAGGAACAAGAGAAAGAAATACACTCACAGATACAACAATATCATACCATAGTTCTTAAGTTTGTAGGGAGGGAGAGAGAAGAGACCCCAATCTATAATATACCAGAACTCCTTAGATGAACAAAAAAAGTGATGTACAAGATGCCCACATTCTACACATCTCTAACGCATTGTAGACACTCAATTTTGCATCTATAATTTAATCTTGAGAGATGACTAGATTGACCATTCACATACCCAAAATTTAGAATTACATTACATGCATTAATTCATTAATTACATATCATAAAAATGATTTTGAGATTCTAATGGTCGCGATAGTATGTTTGATTCCCAAATTGGACCGTCGGATTGAAAGATATTACAAAAAGGACTCTTTTTCTTTGACTTTTCAATTCCCCTTACGTTAAAGACGTTATGGAGGCTTTTGCTTTAGGAATTTCTTTTTTGTAAGTAAAATATTTTAGACCTCAAAAAGGTGAACAAACTTCTTTGATTTCTAAAATATTCTTTCATTAGAAGAGCATGCTCATGCAAGAGGTATTCTATTTTTCTTCTTTCTTTTCTTCTTCCATTAATTATTATGTTTTTGTTTAATGCATGAATATGTTTAGTATGTTTTATTATGTCTTGTTCTTAATATGTAATTGCCATGCTTAGATACCTTAGATGATTGTTATTTCAATTCATTCTTTTTGACTTCAAAATCTGCAATGATTAACAAAATTCTTTTATGAAGATTCAAGACTGGTCTGTATTTTTATTAAATACATATCTGATTTTTTTCTAAACTCAAACTGGTCTGTATTTTTATTAAATACAGATCTGATTTTTTCTAAACTCAAAACTGATCTATATTTTCATTGAATACAGATCTGATTTTTTTTTTCTAAACTCGAAACTAATTCGAATTTTCATTAAATACAAATTTGATTTTTTTTCTAAACTAAAAACAGATCTGCATTTTTATTAAATACAGATCTAAAATTTTTTCTGAGTTATAAAAGTGCAGATTTTGAAAAACTAGTATGTATTTTCATTAAATACAAATTTGGTTTTTTTCTAAACTCAAAACTGATCTATATTTTCTTTAAATACAGATCTGATTTTTTCTAAACTCAAAACTGATATGTATTTTCATTAAATACAAATCTAATTTTTTCTAAACTCAAAACTGATCTGTATTTTCATTAAATACAGATTTGATTTTTTTTTTCTAAACTAAAAACAGATCTGTATTTTCATTAAATACAGATCAGAAAATTTTTCTGAAGAGTTTTCTTTGTTATAAAAGTGCAGATTTTGCAAAAGTTTTTTTTTTTTTTTTAAATGCATAATAAGTTTGTCTCATGAATGTGAATTCTCTTCCAAACGTCTTTTTTATTAGTTTCCAACAATAGATCTGATTTTTTTTTACAAATCAAATCTTATTTTTTTTAACTTTTAAAAGCAAATTTGATTTTATTTACAAATCAAATCTTATTTTTTTTCTTTTAAAAACATATCTGATTTTTCTTGATAAAATCTCTCTCTTTGCCCTTTACAAAAACATATCTAATTTTTCTTAATAAAATCACTTTTTTTTTTTAACTTCACACAAAAAAACAGATCAGATTCTTTTTAACAAAATCTCTTCTTTTTTTTTTTTCTTTTACAAAAAACAAATATGATTTTTTTTTTTTTACAAACCAAGTCTTAATTTTTTAATTTTCAAAATAGATCTGAATTTTCTTAAAAAAGATGACATATTCATAAGGCAGATTTATTTAAATTAATTTTTGTCAAGTGTCTGTCATATGTGTTCAACATCTGCAACAAGGGCATATTGGTAATTAGAGTCTAGAAGACCAAACTCTGTCTGGGCGAAATGGTTGCCTAACACCTTCCCATTCCATAACCTAGCCCCCGAGCTTAGGATTTTTGGATAAGTTGATTAGTTTTTTGTCTGTTAATTTTGGTAGATTGTAACTAGGACCAAAGTTTTGTATTCTTTTGCATAGATTATAATTAGGACCCAAAGCCTTGTAAGGTTAATTTACCAAAATTGTTTTTTTTTTTTTATTCAATCAATGACATTCAAAGTATTTGGAACATGTAAGTAATTTTTTTTTCTTATTTTTTTGTATAAAAAATAAGTGGTGACTTCACCACTACCCAAAAGAGAGGTGCTCTTACAAGCACCCAAATCTCTTTTTTGAGAGGCCCTAAATTTTTGCGGTCTCTCACAGTGGCTACTCTGCTAGGGAAGTCGAGGGCTAAGCTTCGTGTTAGACTTAAAGTGACCAATTATATACTTTGTTTTTTGTATGATGTTGTTGTTTGTTTGGTTGTTTATGTCTTGAGATGTTTGTAAGATATTTTTTGTTTGTGTTGCCATGTTGATTGTTAAGAGCTTTCCCTAACTGTCATAGTGTATGCCATTAAAACAACAAATATGTATGCACCCATCTCAACATATGGTGGTAGTAACCATGGATCACCGGTCGTCATTAGATTCGGGTACCCAGTGGTGAACTCACCAACTCATAGCCCAAAGTCACTAGATCACTTCTTGTTGACTATAAAGGATAGACCATGCTGTTTGGACCAACATAATTTTCATTACATTACAAGTTGGGAGGTGTAACATCCTAGCTATGGGAAATAATGAAACAACAAACCCACCTTAGAATGTAATTGTAGAGAGGGAAAATTCCCGACCTATCACAAGCTGACACGTCACACTACCAAGACCACAAAATACAGCCAATTACAAAGCGCCACATACTGTTGCTAAGTTTTACTGTTGCCATTCAGAAGCCAACAGAAATTTGCCAAGTGTCATGCAAGAACCAATCATGCATCGGCTCGTGCAAGCAATGACACAAGCAGTCTCGCACGTGTAAACGATGACCCAAGCAACCTCACACGTGTAAGCAATGACCTAAGCAACCTCGCACATGTAAGCAATGACATAAGCGGACCAATCAGACTGTGACATGTGTCACCAATCAGACTCCGCCACGTGTCGCTCATCCACCCCAAAACTCCTATAAATAGAAGCCTTCCTAAGACATTTAGGAGGACATCAAGCCATCTAAAACACAAGCAGCATCAGAGCAGAATCATCCAAACTACCTGCCTAGATCTCAAAGTTCACTGGAATCAAGTTCAAAAGCCTCCAGAAACCTCAATAAACACAAATCAGTGAAGCTCTACAGATTCAAGCCTCTAAAGCATCGAAGAACTTCCAACACAAACTTTCAAATACGAAGAACATTCAAAGAGGAATCATCCAAATCATATTCCTAGATCTCAAAGTTCACTGGAATCAAGCTCAAAAGCCTCCAGAAACCTCACAAATCACAAATCAGTAAAGCTCTACGGATTCAAGCCTCTGAAGCCCCGAAGAACATCCACCACAAATCTTCAAAGACGAAGAACGCACCAAGAACACGAAGAACGTCTGAAGAACACGAAGAATAAAGAATTTCTAACAAGCTCATAGCCAGAGATTCATTGTAATTCAATTTCAAAGGTCTTCGATCCATTCTTCAGCCAAATTGAAGTATATTTGGTGTTCAAATCAAAATCACATTACCACAACTCCAATCAACAAATCTTTCAAGGAGATTGAATCAGAGGATCACTCTTTTGTAATCACAGAGAATTGTACCACACATTCATCAATACAAATTCACACTTGTGACACTATTTTACTTGTTTGACTCATTTCGAACCGAGAAATTTAGTCGTCCACAGTAATGACTTAGAACCTACCTTTAGGCCGGTTTATGTTAAAATTGCATTGCATATTGTGTGTGTTTGTTTGGTTGGTTGATTGATGTAGATGGGGACCTAGCTTTGATTGACCCAACCAAGCCTTTTCTTAGGAGAGAATTTGGTCAAGATCAGAGGGAAGACTTCAAAGAGAACCCAAGACCGACACTCAAGCTAGTAGTTCCAGTTCCAAGCCCATCACTCCCATCACAGTGCTAAAGCCTATGAGCATAGAAGGCACTCCACTACTGCAACATCACAATCCCGTATTTGACCTACAAGACAATCCAAGCCATAAGAAGTCTAAAGACTCTTTCACTATGGCAGAAGGGAGAGAACATCCGAACACTGAAGAACCCACGAACACTTAAGAGCTACTGAACACCATGGTAGCTAGTCAAATCTAGCTGAGGGAGGACATGAACATTATGGTGCAATAATTTCGAAACCTTAAGAGTGGCTAAGAGGAAAACAAGACTCACCATAATCCTTCAACCATGGAGAGTGAGAAGAATATCAACGAGAGGATAAACAAGATGGAAGAGATGATCAAGAGAGCTCGCAAGATGGAGGACCTCATGGACTACCAATCACTCACTTTTCCTAAATGTGAGATTGCCTCCCAAGTTCAAGATGCCAACCTTGGACAAGTTCGACGGGACTGGTTGCCTAAAGTCCCATTTGAAGATGTATATGAGGGCCATGCAGCCCGTAGGAGCAACTGAAAAATTACTTGCTCAAATGTTTCAAAACACATCGACTGGGGCCCCTCTCAAGTGGTTCCTCAACCTAGATGATGCTAGAGCAAGGAGTTGGGAGGACATCTGCCGCGAGTTTCATAATCAATACAAGTACAACATAGAGGTGGATGTGACAAGGAGAGATCTTGAGACCACGAAGCAAGAGCCGAAAGAATCCTTCTCCACCTACCAAGTAGAGGTCCAAAGCTGCACAGATGATGAATAGGCCAAGTGAAGAAAAACAATTAACCATGGTTGTAAAAAACTTATTACTTGTATACCATAAGTACTTTTTTGCTCAGTATTTTCCTAATTTTAAAGCATTGATTGTTGTTGGAACCCAAATTGAGGATGCAATAAATAATGGCACTATAAAGAATGAGGACCCACCATACTGAGCTTCTAGGTTTTTAGTTCCCAAATTAGAAACTAAACTCTCTAGCTCTTAACCCATAAATGCCCTTCATAAGCCCTCATACATCCTCCAGCAAAAATTCCCAGCAACTTTGCTAAACACACTACAACACTATTACTTTCTTATACTCATTATCTTACTCTCCATATTCTGAAAAATACATGTATCTTGCTGCCCATATCTCTAAACATCTCTTTCTTCACTTCTCTTACACAATCTCATACACACTTGCTACACCATTACATATAACATACCACAACTCTTCTAAGCTCCATTCTCATACTCTCTCACTCTGAAATTCTACTATTTTGTTGCCTATAAACACATCTCTATACTCTTCTCTTACAAAATCTTTTCTCTTGAAAAGCAATCTCTACAACTTCTCCAGCAGTTATAATCTCATACTTTTACTATCTTTAATCTCCATATCTCTCATACTTCCATACATCACACATGTTACAAATACTACACCCTACAACACATTTATATCTTTTACCATCTCCACACCTCTCAAGAGATATCAAACACTCATACTAAAAGCCCTTCTCATGGAAGACATGAACTTCTATTACTAAAGCCCTTCTCCTAAAAGGCACCAAGATCTCATATCAAAGCCCTTCTCTTAGAAGACACAACTACTTCTTACATAAAGCCCTTTTCTTAGAAGGCACAAATACTCCATACAAAAGCCCTTCTCATGGAAGGCAACACTATTCATAACTTCACAACAACTAAAAGAGCATTGTCAAGGAGAAAACTCATTTAAGTGCATGATAAGAGGGGCAAGCTTAACCAACCCCTACACACAGCTGGGCATACTCTCTCTCCCTCCAGTTACACCTATTTTTCCCCCTCAATCTTGAAGTTATCATGGCAAACTGTCTCTCTACCACTTGGGGTCACTCTGCTGGGATATTATCAACTCACTGAAGCTGTATAGTTGGGCTACGAACCATACAAAGATAAGTGACTTTACCTCCTTATCTTTAAATTTACATCATTGAGTATATGATTACTTCACATTTAAATACATATTACTTTATTCCAACTACTATTACAACTATTAACCAAGACTTAAACTCATTTAAATGCATGATAAAAGGGGCAAGCTTAACTGGCCTCTACTGCTAGCATTCTGTTGAAATCCTATCAGCTCACTGATGCTACACAGCTGGAGCTATAAACCATACAAAGATAAGTGACTTTGCTTCCATATCTTTAAATTTACATCATTGAGTACATAATTACTTTACCTCTAAATAAATTACTTTATTTTAACTGTTATTACAACCACTAATCAAAGCTATTATATTAAACACATATTACATATTTATTCAACCATTATCTTTATTCGACCATTATCGTAATTCTTATACTTTGGCTTTAATGACTTTGCAGGCTTAAAAGTACGCTAGTAGCCGTTGGACCACGTGGCCCAATGTTGAGTTCCGAAAGCAACTCCCCAAATAGAACCCGGGCCTAGTAAGGTCATCCCTCCAAAGGACCACACATGGCTAGGCAATTGAAAAAGGCCCCTGAACACTAATTAACTTGGATAATTAACTTATTAATTTACCAAATGGGTCAATACATTTTTGGCCTATCATTTTATATGAACTTAGAACTTATAACATTTATGCACCAATTATAATATATCATGTCAAGTATGAAAATTTTATAGTGAGCAATGATGGTAGAATTACCTTGCCCAAACAAAACGACCTACAAGAAGATCATCCAATCTTCACATGCCAAATATGCGTAGAGCCCATGCAATTAAACCAGAAACTCAACTACAATAACAACTGTGTGCACCCTTTTTTATTATGTCAAATACATCGAAACCCATATTGACAACAAGGTGCCAAACATTAAATGTCCTATATTTATTTATGATGCATGAATTGCATGTTTAAATAAGAATTAATTATATCATATATATTCTATATCTATATTTGCTACCTCACTTTGACGGCTTTACAACATCATTATTTTACTTATTTGATTTTTAAACCAAATTTTACAATTACAAATGTGTTTTTCTTATATTTCTGTTGTGTACTATAGTCTACTTCAGTCCTATTCGGTTCAATTCGGTCTACTTTGGTCTAATTCGGTCCAATTTGGTTCTATTCGGTCCACTTTGGTTCTATTTGGTCCAGTTTGGTCCATTATGTCCACTTTAGTCCTATTCGGTTCAATTTGGTCCACTTTGGTTTCATTCAGTCCAATTTGGTTATATTCTGTCCACTGGTTCTATTTGGTCCATTCTATTTACTTTGGTCTTATTCAGTCTACTTCGGTCTTATTTGGTCCATTTTGGTCCTATTCGGTCCATTAGGTCTTATTTAGTCCAATTTGGTCCTAATTAGTCCAAATTAGTCATATTTGGTCCATTCTGTCCACTTTGGTCCTTTCTGTTCGCTTTGGTTATATTTAGTCCACTCACTCTTATTCAAGCTACTATGGTCTAATTTAGTCCTATTCAAGCCATTCGGTCCATTTGGTCTTATTCAATCCAATTTAATCGTATTCAATCGACTTTGGTCATATTTGGAACTCCACAATTATCTTGATAGCTAAAAATTAGGTAATAAAACTTAATAATGTGACACCAAAATTCAATATAAATAGGATTTCATGTTATAACTAAGGTAAGTAGGAAACAGACTGAATACCACAATTATAACAAATTTATTGGTTGTGGTCCTTGACCTTATGGAGTTAAACCCGTAGAAAGAGAGAGAACGTGAGCAATGGTTCCAAAATAAAAAATAAAAAATTGAATATGGATCATCTAGCCCAATTTTTATATCTTCTGATTTTAATGCCCAATAATTTAAAGATAAAAATTGGCCATGGGCCCTTAAATTCATTAGGCAGCTAGCCCAGTCTTTGGGCTTTTAATTTAAGAATGCCCAGTCCTTGGGGGTGCCCTTCTAATGAGTTGATGCATAGAGGGCTGCCATGTGGCTAGGGCGAAATAAATTAGCAATAAGTATTCCAATTGAGATCGATGCCCAACGTCTGAAGGTTCACTAGTACAGGATTAAATTGTACACGACGAAAGAAAAACTTAAGAGCATTCACATATGTTGTGCTAACGAAATTTAGCATTTAACATTTTAAAAAGCTATTTGATCTATTTTAACATATCACTTAACAGTACACTTTACATTCAATCTCTTGTTTTAACATACAAACCCATCTCTCTCTCTCTCTCTCTCTCTCTCTCTCTCTCTCTCTCTCTCTCTCTCTCTCTCTCTCTCTCTCTCTCTATATATATATATATAAGGGGGGTAAGTTACAGACAAGGGGGGAGGCCGACTGAGGCCATCTGTTTACAAAATGAAAGGCGGACTGAGTCCTGTTTGGCTATGTAGCAGGGTGTACTAATCTGGGATCTGGTCTTAACACCTTGGAACTCTAGTCCTAAATCTCTTTTGGATTTTGGAAAGGGTGCTAGAGGTCTGGTTGAGCTACACTAGGATGCAGGCTTATCTCTAAGGAGAGTAGGTGAATGCCTGTGGGGTTGGTGTAGATCTATTGGGGATCTAAACCGGGGTTCATCAAAATCTAAAAGTGAACCTAAGGGTGTTCTAAACCTAGATTGATCAAAACTAAGCCTATTTGTTCCATTAGTTAGTTGTTGGACAAAGTCTAAGTCTGGATTTTGGGCTGGGTTTTGGATCTGTAGAGAATAATTTTCATTCTCTAGAGTCCAATTTGTTGGAAAAGTAACCTCAGACCATTTCAGGGTTCTAGGTACCTAGATCTTGGATCTAAGATCTTTGGTTTGAATGAGGGTGGATTCTCCCATTTTTCTCTTGTCAAGTGCTTGAACATTCAAGTTCGTCCTTAAGCACTTATAATAAACTCGGTATATCAAGGCTATCTGCTGGACTCCTTGCAACATGAGGGTTCCATGGGTCTTGATATTAAGGGTGAGAGCTTTCATGATATGTGGGTCATGAAGTCCTACTGTGAAGTTGGGGAAACAATCAAAATGGACTGGTCCACAACCAAGACTGGTTTCAATGGTTCCTAGGAGGCTGTCATTAAAAGCCTAGTTAAAACAATCACAACCTAATTACCTTTATCCTCAAATATCTGGATCTAACCTTAGATCTGAAATAGGGTGTTGTACAAGACGATCAATTAATCTCGTGCAAACTACAACCTCTTGCTGCCACAGTCCTATCCTTTGTGGGACCACTCTAAAACGCCTGTCTTCGCCTAAAAGCGGGCTAACCAACACATCCTAGAAAGGAAACTAGGTCTAACTGGGTTGAAAAATAGCATAGATCTGGTCTTACTTGTCTCAATAGTACACATCTGTAACAAACTTTGGGGCTAAACACAGAAACAAGAAGAAGCAGATAATTGGGATATAACTGATCAACATGAACAAATAATCACAGAATGATAAACAGATAGGTAAAGAAGGAGGCGCAGCCTACCATCGAAAGATAAACCATAACTGAAAAGAAATAGTAGATGAAGAAAGTGATGAATGGTAATGGAAGAGTTACCAGAAAATAGATGTAAAACAATATGTAAGACAGAGGAGAATTCCACATAATTAATTAACTGAAATTAATGATATGCTTGAAAATATTGATAACTATGGCGGTGTATAACTAGCCAACTTGATTGAAAATAAAGTGTAACCTACAACAGCTATTATCGGCCAACTTGGCTCTGATACCAAAAGGGGGGGTAAGTTATAGACAAAGGGGGAGGCCGACTAAGGCCATGTGTTTACAAAATGAAAGGCCGACTGATATATATATATATATATATATTATATTATTATATATATAAAATCGAAACCTCTGAAACTCTCACAATTTTTCACCTCAACACAATATTTAAAAAATAAATCATTATCATTTTTTAAAATAAAATTATTTTTGTTTAGTACAAACTTAATAAGGAGTGAAACTCTATCTCTCTAACAAGTCCAACTTAAACTCAAACTCATCATTATCATATAAATAAATAAATAAATAAATAAATAAATAAATAAATATATATATATATATATATATATATATAAACTAGACGGAGAAAACAAACCCTAAGTACCCTTCAATAACCCGACCATATAAACCAAATGGAGAAAACAAACCCTGAGTCCAAACTCCAAACTGAACGGTGCCACTACAGCCCCTCAGCTTGCGGCCAAGCCAAGTCTACCACCGTGGGTATGTGTTTCTAATTTGTGGCTTCCATTTTTTGGGTCTTTTGTTTAGGGGTTTAGGGAGTCCAGTATGCAGTGTTAACCAAGTGTTACTCACACTATAGTAAAGAGGTCCAGTAGGAAAGAAGATTCTAGAACATGTCTCTCTAACGACTAAACTCATGCCTTTGAAATTTCTTGCTTTTAATTTTCAAGCTTTTACACACTTTTGGGCCCACTAAAATTAGGAGCTATTCGTTGATAAATAATATTTAATAGGAAAAGAAACACATGCCATAACTTTATGGTTGTTTGCAATGTGAGATGGATCTCCCTCACCGAACTGGTCTTTTATTTGATTTAAGAACTGTCCTGATATATTTGCAATGTGGAGTTGTGAAGGTTAAGGGGCCATTTGGTCCTGATCAGAAAGCACCAATACATCTGCTACCCAAACTCCAACAAAATTGCGATAGTATGAGCAAGCCAAGAGTTTTCCGTCATTAATGCATTGGTCACCAAGTGTTGACCATTCCATATCAACAGCATCATGACAAATTAACGGCCCCCATGAGTAAACCTACAACTTCCAAGCATGTATGTATGTGATGTTTAGGTACCATCTTCATACAATTTCATTAAACTACATGACAATGACATTCCAAATCTTCAAACTATCTTCCAACTAGAAAATAGGGTCCTTCCATTGGGATGAAAGGTGATTACCTCTTTGATTAATGAATTTTATGTCGAATTTGTTTATATTGTTTATTATTAATGAATTTCAATTCAACATATGTGGATATTTGTTTATATTGTTATTAGTAAATTTTATCTTTTTTGTCGAATTTTTTATTTGCTTTCGTATGTGCCTGAGTTTTTCTTTCTATCTTATTCTTTTGTTATATTTAGAATTGATTTTCCTTTGAGTATTTGGGTTTATCTCCATATTTATATTGACATTGTTTTCGTGGGTTTGTTTTTGGGTTGAAATTTCTATTAATTATTTTATATTGTATATGGCATATGAATCATCTCTATTTTTTTGAAGAAAAATCAAAGATACAACCTATGTCTTTCAGCCTAGGGATAAATTTTTATTTGGTATGTTATATATAAATTTGTTGAATTTGAAAGGTTTTATTTGGTTTTGAAGTAGAATTTGGGGATTCTATAAATTTGGAAGTTTTAAGTCTTGGGGTTTTTAGTATTTGCGTCTTAGTAGGTTGATCTTAATTCTTTACCTTAAATGCTTTTTATTTGGGTTCTTGTGATTTTTTGTTTTCTTAATTGCACAAGCTAATCACCAATTACACAACCAGCCACCAAAACTACTAGTCACAACAACCAGTCAACCACTGCAAAAACCCAAACAACCACAACAAATGGCTCAAATTCACCCTCAACTTCCTCCCTTTCCGATCCTAGCACCTTGGTTGTGTCCTCGTTTGGACTAATCTACCTATGGGCTGATTTGACTGAGTCATTCGAATCGAACAAGTCACTCATGATCTATTTGTACTTTGTATATCTCTTGACTTGCGAGTTCCATGCCCCCCCCCCCCTCACTACAAGAAACATTTGTTTCGAGGGTCATGTAGGCTCTTGAAATTTCGGTTTCATGGATCACAAAGGCTGTAGAAATTTCCATTTTGAGGGAATTTGTTTCAAAGGCCATCAAAGGTCAGTTAAACCCTCAAAATAATATCTTTTGAGGGCTTTTAATGCTTTTTTCAAGGGTTTGGACACTTGGAAAAAAAAAATAAACTTTGTTGTAGTGTTCCCAATTAAGATCAGCATGATCACGGCATAGCTTATCCCAAATCATTAGACGATTGTTTTATTTTAGAAAGAGAGAGAGAGAGAGAGAGAGAGAGGTTGAATCGATGAATTAAAAATTTATTTTAAGTTTTAGCAACATGATATAGTATCACGACACAGCACCTCAAATTAGCAAAACCCTCCTACATCAATGGTGCCATAGTTAAATTTTTTTTGGCTTACTGCTACAGTAAGATGTTACTTGTAGCAATTACTGTAGCAGTGAGCATTTACTGTAGTAGTGAGCCAAACATGAAAAACTAATTTTTATGTATTTACTTTTCAAAACACCATACTTCAAATTATCTATTTTACATTATATTATATTAAAATATTAATTTTTCTTGATTATTTTAATTGTTTTTCTTTCTTCACACGCAATTACTATCAACCATTCTTTTCTTTCAACCTCGGGATACGTAAAGAAAATTATATACAAAGTAAATAGTATCGGTATAAATTTATACAGTTACTATAGCAATTTTGCAAATTTACACATTTTAACTTGACTGATGTGGGTGATTTTGAAAGTTGAATGTGTAAAATTGATACATTTTTCTATTTTGCATTGATTGATGCAATTGCTCTAACATCCAATTGAACTAATCGAGTTCAGTTAAACCTCATCAATTCTTGATCAAACCTCAACAACAATTTGGGTATATGACCATACTAGCTAGTGAATTTGTCCCCAGTAATAGGTTTATTTTTTTGGGGAAATCAGAACCTTCATTCAATCATAGCAAAAACAGCAACAATTAAATACAAGCTATACATTGGTGACACATTGAGCTAGATGTAAGCTTGTAAAAAGACAGCTTGGTTGGTACATTCAATGTGGAAAAAGGCAAAAAAAGCAAAGTGACAAACAGAGCAGAAAAATAAATAAATAAATCTTGGAGAGTGCTAACACGGTGGAAAAGGTGGCAAAACAGATCATTGAACCGCATCTCTCACAAATCACAATTCCTATTGAACTAGGATATCTTTTTTGTCAATGACATGATTGATTTAAGAGTCTTTTCTCAAACTCATGTGGTTTATGACACGGATTTCACAATCTTTCAAACTTATTTTATTAAGAAGGAAAATGCTAACGATTTAAGACACTCGTTAATAATTCATTTTACAATCTTTTAAATTATGATTATTTTACAATATTTTTGTCACAATACTAACATGGCAGATTATGTGTGGTTAACTATGACTTACAAATGGACCTACTATTTTTTCTTTACCAGTCATACTCTACCACGTCATAATTATAATAAGAGGTTGTGAAAAATTATATGGTTGTAGACTATTCCTTACAAAATTAACTCATTTGGAGACTCAGTACCGTTCTGTCAAAAGAGAAAAATTAAGAAATGAACTTGTACTCATAACTGGGTGGACCACAGCATCTGAATTTTACTTTTATAGAGTTGACAATCTGGGCATCGTGAAAATCACAGTTTCTTATGCGCCAAAATGTTTTACAAATTTTCACTCCAATTTTGTCTTTTGAAACTTGATTTATAACCGATGGTTTGATTTTTGCACTCAACATATCATTCTATTAGCAATTTACCGTAGCAGTTTCTTAGTAGCGAATCTTAGTAGCAGTTTATTGTAGCATATTGGCAATTGTTTTAAGATATAACAGTTAGGATGTAGTATGATTTTTGTTATTTGAGGTGCTAAAATAACATTTTTAGTGATTTAACAACACCAATGGGATTGCTCCAAAGGGCCGAAGATGAACGGATAGGATTAGTAAAGGCTAAATAAATAATGTTAGTGGCTTGAAAGGTATTTATAGTGTACTAAGAAAGGTTTGATTTTGAGTAGATGGGGATGGTTCATGGTTGTGATGCTTATTTTTGTTTGACATGCTGATTTTTTTTGCTTTGGTTTTGTTTTGATTTTACTGTTGTTTGTTTTTCAAGAAATTATTAATATATTTTTTAAAAGAAAATGAGAAAGGGTTACTTTGCAGGCTACATGCTATGAAGGGGGTGAAAAAATGGAAAGAATAGAGAAAACTAAAATTGTTTTTTAAAAGAGTGAACTAGGGATAGAGAAGTGGCTGTTTGGTACATCATTTTAAATATATGTTTTCAGTTTTTAAATAACATTACACACATTTTCACATACTTTTTTATCTACAAATATTTTTAAAAAAATTAAAAATTATTATTTAAACACATATACCAAACTAGCCAAAGGCAAGAGATAATGTCTCAAAATGTGAGATAATTAATAAAAATGAAAGCCTTTAATACGCGCGTATTTGGCCTGGTGGGAGGAAAAGAAAAGAATAAATAGGGAGGTAGGCGCGGGTGTGGGTGTGGGACCCACAGAGAGACATATGTTACTTTCCGTCCCATGTTCATCTGTTACCTAGAAGCTTTTGGAAATTTCTAGAATCAGAACTCTAGAACTAAAAACTTAAGAGATTTTCCCGCCAACTCCTCTTTTTCTTTTTCTTTCGCGTCCATTTGCCTTTTGACATTTTGTAAAAGTAAACAGTTGTAGTTTTAAATTGATTCCAAAATGTCGTTTCCTTCTACAAGAAGCAAATGCCAAAATGGTAATTCCGTCTTTTCCCAATTTTAGTTATTATAGCATATAGAATGCAGTCCTAAACGCGTAAACTCATTTCGTTTCACTTCTCTAAATCAAAATCATAGCAGCGTTGTTGGGTTTGTGATTCCTTACTGAGTGGGGCAAGCGAAGCAAGTTTTGTGAGTCCAAAGTTCGCACCCGAGATATAATGGACAGAGAAGCTTGTGGTGGGTACAGAGGAAGAGGTAGAGGCGGAGGAGATAGAGGTGGAAGAGGTGGTGCTAGGGGAAGTGCTGCTGGAGAAGGAGCTGGTAGAGGAAGAGGGAGGGGTCCTCCTGGGCATGGTGCAACTCAGGTGTGGTCGGATCAACAACAACAATTACCACGACCAAGACACCCAGAGCCACGGCCACATCCACATGTGGGTGTTGGTGGTGGTGGTCCCTCGGGGAGTCAATGGGTGGGTCCCACGTCTGAGGGGTCGAGCTGGGCCAGCAAGGTTGGTGGTGGTAGTAGTGGTAGTGGAGGAAGAGTTGTGAGAGGCCAGGGTGATAATAAGTGGGTGGAAGTGGGACACACTGCCCCATCTATTCCTTCTCAGCCTCAGCCTCCTCCTCCTGCTGCTCCTGTCGCTGGTATTAGTTCTGGATCTCTTATCTTTTCTGCCTTTCTTTCTTTTTTTCTGTTTTTTTTTTTTTTTTTTTTTTTTTTTTTTTTTTTTTTTCTCTTTTTTTTTTTTTTTTTTTGCGCGCTAATTAATAAAATTGGGACAACCATCTTGGAAAATTATGGTGCTGTTTCTCTGTAACAAAGAATTTTTTTTTGTCTAGAATCAAATTCTACTAGGAGGCGATGCCCCAAAATTATGGTGCTAAAGTTGTTTCTCTGTAACAAAGAATTTTTTTGTCTTGAATCAAATTCTATTAGGAGGCGATGCCCTTGAAGATAAGCAAAGTATATAATATAGTAATGCGTGTTTCACAGTATGAGAGTGATGATAGCAATAATACAAAGTTTACTTGGAGCATTTCCAACGATATAAGAGTGATGATAGCAATAATACAAAGTTTATCAGGAGTATTTTAGATATTACACAAGGAAATATTTTAATAATTATAAGCTTTCATTTGGGTTTAATTTTTTTTTTTTTTGAGTAAAATTTGGGTTTAATTAAGAAAACAACAATATGACATATTTGTTCTTTTCTAAAATATTAAGGAGAAAATTACTTGATTTTAAAGTTTAAGGATGAATTTTGAACTATCTCAAGATGAAAAGTGTTTTAATCCTAAGTTTTTGTTTTTATTTTTACTCTTTTTTTGTTTTGTTTTTGTGTGTGTTTGTGTAAAACTATGTGTTTTTACTTAAAATGGTGCATAAAGAAAAAAAAAATTATAAAATATAAAAATTCAACCTAAGAAAATTGTATGTAAAATAGTGAATTTTGACTCAACAAAAATTGACTAATAAAAAAAATCTAGAAACACAAAGAATGACAATATTTTCATAATACCTTTATAATTTTGTTATATTTTACTTTGACTTGTAAAGATTTGATACCTAGCAATTGTGAAAATATTGTGATGACAACAAAATGTCTTAACATTTTCACAAAAGAAATTTTATGTTCACAACATTTTTATTACAAATTATAAATAGTAGGCTGTTACGAGTTGTTATTGATGGGCAAAAAAATAAATTCATTGGTAAGTTTAAATTAGAATAACAATTTACTACCTAAGATTTGTTATGAAAATATTGTGAAAAATGTTGTGGATGTAGTACTTTTTTTTCACAATACCTTTATTTTTAGTTGTGATTAGTTCCAGTATGATATTTTATTATTTTATTTTAACATATAAAGAATTAACATCTCAAAAATTGTGAAAATATTGTGGCAATTTGTTATGTTAATATATTATTATTATTATATAAACAAGTTCAACGGATGATATTACCGCAAAAAAGAAAAAAGAAAAAAAAAGATGAAGGAGAAGAAGAAGGCAAGTGTATCAGTGGACCACATATAAATATTTAAAAGAGGAAAAACTGAAATGAGCAAGAAAGGTGGTATGGATGGCAATATGTTTAAAAAAATAATTAAAAAAAGAAAGAAAGAAAGAAAGAAGGCCAGCTCTTGTGAAACGGTGAGTTTATGCTCACCAAAGGCCAAAAATAGTGTAGAAGTGTCTCTGTTCTATATCAAGTTTTGTTTTGTTAAATTGTGACTTTTTGCTTTTTTAAAACAAAGCACACCGTTTTGGCTTAGAAAATAGACAAAAACTTGACTTAACCAAACCAAAGCACTATAGATATAGGCATTGATACTTTTTATATAGACTAGTTAGGGTGGCCCGTGCAAGGCATGTGCTACATCATTTTTAGAAGTATAAAACTATATATATAAAAATGTATGTCATACAAAGTTAATCTCATTCATATAAAAATTTTGATCATACATAAAGTTAGGGTAGCTATTTAACATATAAATATCTATTTTACTATAATAATTTCTTAGTACTTATTTGCTAAAGGTACTATTCACATACTAAAATCTTTTAAGAATGATAATGAATATCATCACTTTCCAACAAAAAGCAATTGAGTTTTGCTAAGACATTGTCACTATATTTATATTTTCATAATGAATGATGTCATATATATGCTACAATTGAAACTTTTCATCAAATACCTTCAACCATACACAATGAAACTTTTTTCATTCATACTTTCTTTTTTATCATTCTATACAAGTTTAGGTGCAATATTTAGCTTATTTAGTTTTTAATGAATACTCATTTAGGCAAGAAAAGAAAAAAGAAAGAAAGGAAAAAAAAAAACAAAAACAAAAACAAAAAGATGTGTCATCAAATCACCTTATATCATCATTCCAACTTTTTAAGCATTAGTACCAACTAAAACTCAAAATACGTGAAGAACATTTTTGGAATATTAAAATTTAGTGGAACTATTTTAGACATTACACGATGTAATATTTTAAAAATCATAAGTTTTCATTAGAGTTTAACTAAAAGAATAACAATATGACATATTTGTTATTTTTCAAAATATTACGGGGAAAATTGCTTGATTTTAAAGTTTAAGGAGGAATTGTGAACTGCTATAAACATAAAAGGATGAAAAGTGTTTTTATCCTAAGATTTTTTTTTTTTTTTTTTGTGTTTTTACTTAAGATGGTACATAAAAATAAAAATACAAAAAGTCAACCCAAGGAAAATGTATGTGAAATAGTGAATTTGGGCTCAACAAAGTTGACCAAACCAAAAAAAAAAAATAGAAACACAACATAATGGTACAATATTTTCATAATATCTTTATAATTTTGTTATATTTTATTTTGTCTCGTAAAGAATTGACACTTTAATAGTTGTGAAAATATTATGACGACAACAAAATATCTTAATATTTTTGCAAGAGAAATGCTATATCTACAACATTTTTACAACTAATCATAAGTAGTAGGTTATTACGAGTTGTTGTTGGTAAACAAAAAAGTAACTTAATTGGTAAGTTTAAATTATAACCAATAACAATTTACCACATATGATTTGTTATGAAAGTGTTGTGAATATGTTGTGGATGTCACACTTATTTTCTTCATAATACATTTATTTTTAGTTGTAGTTGGTTCCAGCATGATATTTTATTATTTTATTTTGGCCTATAAGGAATTAACACCTAAAAAATTGTGAAAATATTATGACAATTTGTTGTGTTAATTTTTTTTTTTTAAAGGTAACAGCTCATATGTACATTAAAAAATAAATAAAAAGCTTGTTCAATTGGTGATATTAGCCCCCCACACACACAAAAAAAAATTAATAATAAATAAATAAATAAATAAAGCTAGTGAAACAGTGAGAATTGAATGGACCAAAGCCATGTCCCCCCTCCAAAAAAAAAAAAAAAAAAAAACAATGAATTGAATAAACCAAACTTACGGCAACCATGCCCCTGTAGGCTGTAGCTTTACGTATAGACTCTTTTTATCTATAGATATACCGTCATTTGCAGCGCTATGTGTACCTTTGTTAATAATGACTGCGTTTATTTTTCTGGGGCGGCCTATGCTTAATTTGCTCTAGTGTGTGATCAATTTTGGAGAGAGCTGTTCCCCCCGCCCCCCTCCCGCGGGTCCTTCAAAAAAGAAAGAAAATTGTACAATCTTCTTCTGTATTTGAAAATTTTCATCCTATGGTCAATTTCTTGATCTCATGTACCAACAGAAATGTTTTCTATTGCATAAAACAGAGCAATTTGAATTCAATATTCTTAGCAGCCACAGTGATTAACAACATTTTCCCCCTTCTACAGATCCTGTTGTTGAAAAATTGAAATTAAAAGAAATTTCAGAAGATTCAGATAAGATTATCCCTGTAAAACGACCTGACAAAGGAGGCAAGCTTGCTATACGGACTGTTGGACTTCGTGCCAATCATTTTCCTGTCAAGTTCAACCCAAATACTATTATAATGCACTATGTTGTCGATGTCCAACTGGCGGTGCCCCCCAAGAATGGTCGACCTGTGAGAATATCAAAATCTGTTCTTTCAGAAATTAGAAACAAATTATCTTCTGATGATCCTGAACAATTTCCCTTGTCAAAGACTGTATATGATGGTGAGAAGAACATATTCAGTGTCGTACCATTGCCCACTGGAAAATTTAATGTGGAAGTCCATGCGGGAGAAGACATGAAGGGTGGTTCATATGTAGTTACCATAAATCTTGTGAATGAGATCAAGTTTGGCAAGTTGAAGGATTACTTAAATGAACAGCTCTTGTCAATCCCCCGAGATGTATTACAAGGAATGGATGTTGTAATGAGGGAGAATCCATCTAGGTACATGATCCCTTTTGGGCGGAGTTTTTACCCTAGAGAGCCTAGGGAAGGAGATGATCTTGGGTGGGGCATCACAGCATCTAGAGGATTTCAACATAGCCTAAAGCCCACCTCCCAGGGTCTAGCACTGTGTGTGAACTACTCAGTTCTGGCATTTCGGAAGAAAATGTCAGTTCTAGATTTCCTCTGGGAGCATATTCCAAACTTTGATATAAATAATTTCCGAAGGTTTAGGAGAGATGTAGAGGATGCATTGGGGGGACTGAAAGTTACTGTGACGCATTGGAAAAACAAACAGAAATACATAATTCGGGGGTTAACGAGGGAGAATACACAGGAATATTCATTCATTCAGGAAGGCCCAGATGGCCAGAATCCACCTAGGCAAGTTAGAATTGTTGACTATTTCAGGCAGAAATATGACAAGGATATTAAGTACAAGAATATTCCCTGCTTGGATTTAGGAAAAGCGAATAAAAAAAATGCTGTACCAATGGAGTTTTGTGTCTTAGTTGAGGGGCAAAGGTATCCAAAGGAGCTTTTGGATAGAAATGCGGGTGCCATTTTGAAGAACTTATCACTAGTGCCACCAAGGGTTAGGGAGAGAGAGATATGCAGCGTGGTACGCTCAGAAAATGGACCTTGTGGGTATGTGCATTCAAACTTCATTCTTTTTATTTTGATAGCATGTAATTAGGATGGAACTTCTATTGTTGCTTTATATGTTGCTTTATAGTGACATCAGTAATAGTAGGTGGTTGTTTCACTACGATTGCACTTGAAAATAATGCTAAAATGATATAAATTTTGCACTTTTTTCATTTGGAGAATGGAGAAAATTGTTAGTAGCCTACTATTTGCCATAGTTTAGCCATGAAAAGGGCTAAAACTTCACAGATTGTGCACTTGGCTTTCATGTTGTAATTATGAGTCTAATAATTATTAGCTTTTTATACTGATAAGTGCTGGTTCAAATGGCACTTCCACGTCTCACAAATGTGAGTAAAGGATGAGGTCCCGAGTCAAAGCCCGCCACATACATCATGCATGCATAACTTACAGTTACTGATAAAAAAAAATTAGTACTGTATTTTTTTACTATGAACTCATGCTGGCCACCTTCAATTACTACTAAGCAGTGACTTGAGCATCATTATTATTTTCTTTTTGACATTGATTCGGTCACTACACCAACTATGAAAGGCATGTATGATGATTGAAGTGTGAGTAATGTAGAGCTAAATGGATTATTTACAACTAAGTAACCTGCTATTACTGGACTAATAAATGTGGGACAGATAAACCTTGTATCTCCTATATCATGCTGATCTTCTGATAGATGAAAATAGAAAAGCTTGAGACATTTGGCCGAGTACAAAGCTTATAAAAAAATTGTTTTATATTCTATATCTTAAGATTTAAAGATTCAGGATTCATTAGTTGACATGGATTTCCTTACAATAATTGATTGCATCAAATCGCTTGATGCAGTTTAAATAATGCTGTGACGATTTTATTTATTTATTTATTTATTTAATATTATTAGATTTGTTATGTTCCATTGGCAGTGGAGGAATGGCTCAAAATTTTGGAATGGAAGTAAACACAAGCATGACAAGAGTTACAGGACGTGTTCTTGAGCCACCTGTGTTGAAGCTAGGTGCTCAGAATGGCGAAGTGATAAAGGTGACAGTTGAGGAAGAGAAATGCCAGTGGAATCTTGTTAAAAAATCGGTTGTGGAAGGCAAAAGAATTGACCGATGGGGTGTTATTGACTTCAGCTCTAATGATAACAAATTGAGGCTGAATCCTAATTTTTTCATTCCAAGGCTTATCAATCGGTGCATAAATCTGGGGATCCACATGGAGGAGCCTCTCATATATAAGTGCACTTCAATGAATAAACTCTCAAGGGTTGATGTGTTGCATGAACTACTTGAAAGTGTTAATGAAGAGGCTTATAAAAAAGGCAAAGGTCATTTACAAATTCTTCTTTGTGTGATGTCTAGGAGGGATCCTGGTTACAAATATTTGAAGTGGATCTCTGAGACCAAGGTTGGTATAGTGACGCAGTGTTGTCTGTCCACTTGCAAAGCGAATGACCAGTATTTTGCAAATCTTGCTACCAAGATGAATGCCAAGCTTGGAGGCCGCAATGTAGAGCTTAATGACCCGCTCCCCCATTTTGGAGGCGAAGGCCATGTAATGTTCGTGGGGGCTGATGTTAATCATCCTGGTGCTAGGAATCTTACAAGTCCATCCATTGCAGCAGTTGTTGCTACCATGAACTGGCCTGCCGCAAATCGCTATGCAGCACGTGTCTGCCCACAACCCCATCGGAAGGAGAGGATTCTGGATTTCGGAAATATGTGTTTGGAGCTTGTTCAATTGTATGCTCAGCTAAATAATAATGTCTTGCCAGACCATATTGTGGTCTTTCGTGATGGAGTAAGTGAGGGCCAATTTGAAATGGTTCTCAATGAGGAGTTGCTAGATCTGAAGACGGCACTGCAAAAAATCAAGTACTCCCCAGTCATCACACTTATCGTAGCCCAAAAGCGACACCAGACTCGTCTATTTCTGGAGAACAAGAGCGATGGGGGTCCCACTGGCAATGTTTCTCCTGGATCAGTTGTGGACACGACAATTGTTCACCCATTTGAGTTTGATTTCTATCTTTGTAGCCACTATGGAAGCCTTGGGACAAGCAAGCCCACACACTACTATGTCCTCTGGGACGAGCATAGATTTACTTCTGATGAATTGCAGAAGCTCATATACCACATGTGCTTCACCTTTGCTCGGTGCACTAAACCTGTATCACTGGTCCCACCGGTGTACTATGCTGACCTTGCTGCCTATAGAGGGCGACTATACTACGAGGCAGTGGTGGAAGAGCAATCTACAGCTTCAGCAACATCCTCTTCTTCATCATCATCTCTGTTTTCAGCAGCATCACTTGATCCAAATTTATTCAAGTTGCACGCAGACCTGGAAAATATAATGTTTTTTTGTCTAAACTGCTGTATCATGGCCCCATGTTCTCCTTCTCTTTTCACAAAGGGGGTGAGGAGATAGACAGCTGCTGTCTTGACAATGGCCGACGCCCTCCTTTCCTATGTGAACTAGTAAATGTGTTTATGCGTGAATCTAATGGGTTACTAGTTGCTTTTTTTTTTTTTCTAGTTGAAGGCAATGGAGATTGAACCCAGCAAATGGGTTACAATTCTCAGTCCGTCATGCCTTCCGTTTCCTCGAAAGACAGATGGCTTGTTTGGATGATTTATTGTAATAATTTGGTTATGATTGAGTCTTAATCTGTCATCTCTGTGTTTCCTATTAGTTGTCATGGTTTGTGCAGTGGAACCTCACTCATCTATATGAATAGACAGGGATTGAATTTTTGTGGTTTTCATATTTGGTTTTTAAATGTGTTTGGATTTTTGGAGTCAGTGTGGTCTTCTTTAACGTGTTTGTTTTTTTTCTTCTTTTACGTTGTTATGTGACGTGAAGGAACGCATTGCAATGATTTGACGTGTGTACGAAAAAAATTTTGATGTTTGGCATCATATATATATATATATATATATATATATATATATATATATATATTTACTACTATTTTTAGGATTTCTCCGGTTTAAACCTCTAATTTTTCTACTTTTAAATTCATTCCTACTTGGACTCTTATAAATATGTAAATTTTAAAATTTAAAAACTCGTAAATTTTAGCTAGATAAAAATGTAGTTCCACGTTTTACAGATTTGGTCCTAAATTTTCGATTTAAAAAAAAAATTATCCGGTGCTAAATCTGTATGTTTATTTGTTTTAAACTGTTAATCCTTTACTCTCGTCCCTTTTTTTGTGCAAATTAAAAATAAATAAAAAACAAAAACAATGCAAATATAAAATAATACAGTAAAAACATATAAATAAATATATAAATAAATAAAAAACCAACGGGGATAAGCACATACAAATCCCTATTATGAATTATGATTTTTCCTTCTTCCTTGAATAAGAGGGACTCAGTGAGTCTCATGCCAAAGCGGTCCCGGCCCACGTTAAGCTGCAGTTGCGTCTAACAAGGCCTAAGATATCATAGTGCATGTGGGTCAGAAGATTGTATTCCAAATTGAGCCCATTTCTTCCTAAGGCTCACCCAGTACTCTACATTCTCAAATTAGGGCTTGCTTTCTAGCCTGCGATTGGTCATGGATCACATTCTACAACCCTTTAGTCGCATATCCAATAGTCCAGCCCAATGGATAGCCGCACTCTCAAGAAGGAGTCCATTTCCTCTAAATGGGTTTCATCTCCTCGAATTGATTTTAAAAGAATCCTTTTTGTTTGATTTCTACATGTAGCCAGTAGCATTAGATGTCATTTTTCTTTTTTAAACCAAAAAAATAAAAATAAAAATGCATTAACAAAATCATAATGACAACTTTGTTCTAATTCGAGCAAAATTCTTTGGATACAATTTTTTTTCTCGCAACTTGTTAATTAAGTTCACAAATTATAATTAAAGTAATAACATTTTTACATAAGTTTATCACTACCATTATTTTTGTTATGTAGCAATTACAAGAAGATACGCCAATAATTATGAAAAGTTATTAAAAATTTTCACCTTTAAACTTACTGTTTTAGTTTACTTGAAGTAACAATTACTAGGTATGAACTTGGACAGAACGGATTGAGAGAGCCAAAGAGGCTATCCCTGTGAGTCAGGCAATGCGTTCTTAAGGAAAAAACAAAAATGCTCCATGGTGCATGTATATGCAATCAGCCTGAATTCTTTGGAAGGAACTGAAAGTTTTTCTTGTGGTAACCAAACAAACGTGAGGAAGAAGAAAGAAATACACTCACAGTTGCAACTGTTGTGGATATTACACAAAGTAATAATGGAAAAACAAAGTTAACACAAAAGACAAACAAAAAATAGATAACTTGGAAGCACAACATCGTTTTTCTTAGACAATATTTTCCCCCACACTATTGTTGCTAAAGGGTTATCACAAATTTATACCTGAAATACAACCAAAATGTTGGGTTCTACAGATAGCAATTTTGAAGAATAACCACAGGATTTTTCAAGTGAACATAAACCTCTATTTCTATCCATAGGATTATATTTCATCAAAAAGCATGTATGGAGAGTCAAAATGTTTCATAAAACCATTCACAAAGCTTGATACATCTTCAAACATTCAGAACAATCACCATAAAATTTTGCAGAAAATCCTATTTTACGACTTTCAATCAGTCGAAAGTTCATTTCGATTGATCGAGTGCTCTTTTTGATCAATCGAACGGAAATCGAATAGCGATCGATTCATCCAGAGGCTCTATTATTTTCTTGCCATTTCGATCGATCAAGCCAAAGTTTCGACCGATCGAAAATTCTGAATTTTGAATTTTCACTTAGAAAATTTCAGAACTTGAATTTTCACTTTAACAACTTTATGAAATAATATTCTCCAAACTCAAACATCATTATTACAACATATCCATGTATATACCTATATTAACAACAACAATATCATACAATGGTTCTTAAGTTTGTAGGGAGGGAGAGAGAGGAGACCCCAATCAATAATATACCGCAACTCCTCAAAAAGTGGCATTTCAGTAGAAGAACAAAAAAGTGATGTGCAACATGCCCACATTCTAAACATCTCTAACGTATATCTTTAAATGAATGTAAGGATAAAAAATTTATAAAATTGATAAGTTATACATGAAGTAACGTTAGTTTTATATGAACTTACAACTTATAACATTTATGCACAAATTATAACAAATCATGTCAAATATATATATATATATATATATAAATAAGAGACAGTTTGTGAAAATCTTATGTCGCTAGACTCATTTATACCACAACGTGTACCACAAAGCTATGCGGGTCTTTGACAAAAGAGAACAGCAATTAGTAGTGATTAAGATGAATTCCTCTAATGTCCTTTGTCTAGTGAGCCATGATGGTAGGATTACCTCACCTAAACAAGACGACCTACAAGAAGATCATCCAATCACACGCCAAAAATGCTTAGAGCCCATGCAATCAAACCAGAAATTCAAACTACAATAACAATTGTGTGCACCCTTTTTTATAATGCCAAGTACATTGAAACCCACATTGACAACAAGGTGCCAAACATTGAATGTCCTATATTTATTTATGATGCATAAATTGCATGTTTAAATAAGAATTAATAAATAAAATTTATATCATATGTATTCTATATCTATATTTGCTACCTCACTTTGAAGGCTTCACACATCATTATTTTATTTATTTGATTTTTAAACCAAATTTTATCACTACAAACATGTTTCTCTTATATTTCTATTGTGTACTACAGCCCATTTCAATCCTATTTGGTCTAATTCAGTCTCATTTGGTCCAATTTGGTCCATTCTGTCCACTTCAGTCCTATCCGGTCTATTCTTTTTACATTGGTCTTATTCGGTCCACTTCATTCTTATTCGGTCCATTTTGGTCCTATTTAGTCTATTATATCAACTTTGGTCTTATTTGGTCCATTATGTCTTATTCGGTCAACATTGGTCCTATTCGGTCCACATTGGTCCCATTTTGTCCATTATGTCCACTTCGGCCCTATTCGGTCCTTTCTGTTTGGTCCATTAGGTCTTATTCGGGGCCACTTCGGTGCCATAAGATCCACTTCAGTCCATTCGTTATTATTCAGTCCATTTTGGTCCTATTCGGTCATTTCTGTCTGCTTTGGTTCTGTTCGGTCTTATTTAGGAATTTCGGTCCATTTTGGTCTTATTTGGTCTACTTTGGTCCTTTTAGGTCCATTCGGTTCTATTCAGTCCTCCCCCCCCCCCCCCTCTCGGTACTAGAATTATTGATTTTCATTTTTTTAAACATTGTTGAATTGAACAAAGTAAAGATATTTAACATTTGCTAACTATCGAGTATATCGCATGGGTTAGCTTGGTTATTATGGTTGCTAAGATTGCATGACAGATCAAGCAATCCCCAGGTTCTATATATATGCTACTATTTTCATGACCACAAGGTATGAGAAAACACCACCAAACTACCCTTATTGTTAAAAGAAAAACCATGAGTATTGAATTGAACATTGGAGAGACTTAATTTGATTTTTTTTTCTTCATAATTCAATGGTTGAATGAGGGAGGATTTGAATCCTAGAAGTTTTCATTGTAAATATCAAGAGATGCTGATTGAACTACAATACTCTTAGCAAGACTTAAAAACTAGTCTCACACTAGTGCCACCAAAGTCATTTGATATTCATTTGTGCATGAAAACAAGTCGTCCTAATTACAAGGAATTTTTTTTTTCCAAATTAACCTTAAATATCAAAGAATTTCGTTAGTTATCAATTTTAAAACTATCTGGAAAAATAGAACTCAAGATCAATGTAGAACTCGAGCTATTAATCCTTGAGTTTGGGATTTTTTTCATACAATTATGTGGACAAATTTTCTACGTGGAACCACGTTTACCACATAGAAACTGAGTTTATAATACTCAAGTATAAACTCGAGTTACAAAAACTCGATTTCTGAACAACCACTCACTCAAACACGCTTTCAAACATCTCATTCATCACTCTCACGCTTTAAACACAAAACTCACTTAGACACCCAAATCACTCACTCTCACACTCAAAACACTCTCACCCTCAAACACTCTCCTTCTTTAGACACTGAAACCCTCACTCTACGGGCGACGATCCCCTCATTGGCGACCACTCATTCAGACACCCAAAATCCCTTTTGTCCCTACCCTTTTGTCAAAATCACTCCTTGGTTGTCTCCTTTCAACATCCCACCAACGAAAGTTCAGATTTTTTCCATAGAGCACCCAAGTTTCAATTTTGAAGGTATGTTTTTTCATTTCTATGTTCATTTATAGAGAATTGAGAAATGAGATAAATGTTATTTTGTTATAGTTTTGATGGGTTTATTTCGATTTCTGTTTATGAAGATATCTGAAGCGGGTATTATTGGAAAATGAGGAATTTTGATATTTGTTGCTAGAAAATCGAGTATTGGGCTAACAGATATGTGGTTTTTGTTATAATTTTAAATGGGTTTATTTTGGTTTCTAATTATTGAGATTTTTGAAATGGGTATTATTGTATAATGTGGGATTTTGCAATTTGTTGCTAGAAATTGAGTGTTGGGCTAATAGCTATAATTAAATGTGTGTTTTGTTTTCTCTTTATCGGGATAAGATTATTGGAAAATGTAGCATTTTGCTGTCTATTGCTAAAAATTTGAGTATTGGGCTAATCAATATGTAGTTGGTACAATGCAGTACATTAGATGAAGCATGAATAGTGGCAACTTTTTCAAGTACTTATGGTCTGTTTGGATGTTTAAAAAAGGAGGGGGAGTAGAGTAGAGGGAGGGAGAGTAATCCAATTACCTTGTTTTGAAGTTTTTTAAGGAAGGAGGTGGAGGGGTTTGGGGGGGTTTGGAGGGGTTTCAACTCCCTCTAACCCCTCATTTTTAATTCTCCCAAATTGAAGAGATTTGGAGGGAGAGTAGAGTAGATAAATTATTGTCCAAGTAAATTCCCTAATTTATCCTTTCTAAATTAATCATAGACCAATGTTGCAAGTCTATTTTCAAATAGAAGTAAATTTGTCTATTTTAATCATTTCCTCTCCTCTCCATCCTAATTTTTAAAACATCCAAACAAGGGGAATGGCTAATTACTCCCTTCCCCCTTACTAATTTTAAAAACATCCAAACAAGGTGGAGGGGAACCATTCCCCTCTACTCTCCTCCCCACTACTCTCCTCCCCTCTACTCCCCTCCCTCTCTAAACTTCCAAATAGGCCATTAATTGTTGCTAGATATGTGTTTGAATTTAATGGCAGAATGTAATGTTAATTTTACCTAAATTTTACCCTTCATAATTTAAAATGGGATTGCTTTATTCTCTCTTTATGTGGCATCTAAAATGGGTGTCATTGGATAATGTGGGTTTTGCTTTTTGTTAGAGGAAAATTGAGTATTGAGTTAAAAGGTTATGCAGTTTTGGTTTCATTTATCCTGATTCTTCTTGTGGTATTTTTAAGATTTGGGTTTGGTTGTGGGGAATCGTCAACCCTATGATAGGTTTAGGTGGTTTTTGAATTGGTCATTTTGTGTTGAAGAATTTTGTGGCTATGAACAATGAACATTAGGACTTTCATGTGAACTTTACAATTTCTTTAGCTCTGGGGACCCAATTTCTTTGTTCTTCTAATGGATTTTATTTGATGGATTTTATTTGGTTTGTACCCATTTTTTGTTTCATTAATTGTAACCCTGGAGCCTCTACTTAAAAGCTCCATAAGAACATTACATGTTGAATTTTTGTCTGAGAGGAGAAAAGTGTACTATACCTCCATTATAAAGCTCCATTAGAGGCTTTTGTTTTTATGCTCTATAATAAGAAAACGTAGAGATAGATAAATAATAAAGAGTGAAATTATGGATTATATAAAAGAAAATGCAATGATACAATATCTAACCTCCAAAGTGTGTGGTTATCTATCTCACAATGAGTATGTACTTGCTTCCTTCCTAACACTCCAAAATAATCCAGTACATGCATATATATATAAGCCAATGTAACTATATTTACAATCTGCAATATTTTACCACTCAAAAATTACCACAATTTATATATCAAGTTCTCGTCACTTTGTGTGTTATGACTGAAGTCTTGTATACCTATTGAATATCGAAAAAAAAATTGTATACCTATTCTTTTGTAATAGTCGTTACTTTCTTAGGTTGGTTCAAATTCAATATTCGGGTAATACACGCATTGGTGGCAATCTTTCATTTTGCTTGCTGCTAGCAAAAAGAAAAAATCTAAATGGACAGTGACTTGCTTCTTTAATTAGTTTGGTTTGTGGTTTACGATATTTACTTGTGTTACATTTAGTCTTGTAATTATGTGATGTTTTGTCACAGAATTATAAAAGGGGGAGATTAATTATTATGGTTTAGATGTTGGCTAATTCCAGTTGACAAACATAGTGTTACAGAGGGTTCAAATCTATTGTAATTAGTTTAGGTTGTGTTAACATATGTACGGTGTCAAGATTACAATAGGCAAAAAGTTTACACGACACTTGCTCCACTCTCACTCGAGCAAGATTGTTGAAATCTGAATTTGAATTCTACTAGAAGAGTGATTACTCTAAAGAAAGAGAGAGTAACCACAGAGTAGATCTAAAAATTTTTCTCCTTAAGCAAAAAATATAATCCCTTTTTGTGTATTGGTCCTAAACAAAAACTAATTGTGTAATTACTATATGATATATGATCAAGACTATATGTTCTTTTTTAAGTGGTCGTGAAAACTGCAGACTGATTGGTTAGACAGCATGCCTCCTCCCTCCATGAAAATATGATATATTTTGAAATTCTTTTAGCCCTCTGTTATAGTTCCAAGCATAAATGTTACGATATGTTTATATGATCTCACACTAGCACTCTTTGCAGTATGGATCCTCAGATCGGTGAGAACTAGAGATCGTGCGCCCTGGTCCCATTGATGCCTCAGTGTTGACGCAACAACCAGATCATCAATCAACCGATATTTGGAATGGCGAGGTGAAATATCTAGTTCTAATAACCGTTTTAATTTTTTTTTTCTCTTTGACTTTTAGCAAGTTCTTTCAAAGTTGTATATCTAGTTCTAATAATTGCTTTAATTTTTATTGATTTTGCAAGAGCTGGGGCCACTTGATTGCTGTGGCGCTCTAAGGAGATAGCAAAAATATCGATGCTTGACAATCGAGTGATTAATATTATCAAGTTGGTGGGTTTAGAAGGATTGTATACAGCCTCGTCCAAAGAAATAGATCATGGCCTAATATCGCCCTTAGTTGAGCGATGGTAGCCGGAGACCCATACATTCCATCTTCCACATTGTGAGATGTCAATCACCTTACAAGATGTGGAGGTTATTTTAAGACTTCCTATAAATGGTGAGATCTTAGTTGGGTCAACTGATTTTTTTTGGGGGGGGGGGGGGGGGGGGGGGGGGGGGATTGTGTGGAGCACTATGTGTGAGGAGTTGCTTGGTTTTCAAGTTTTGGCAAATGACAAAATTTTGGTGGGTCAAAGAATTCTCATCAGCCGGCTTCTTTAGCACATTATAGACCCACTGCCTGACGATGCAATAGAAATTCATATACATCAGCATGCCCGGTGCTATATTTTAGAGCTACTAGGGGATACGATTTTCATGGACAAGTCGGGAGATAGGGTGCATTTGATGTTCTTGGAGTTCCTGCGGAACCTTCGTGATTCACCACAGTATAGTTGGGGTAGTGCTTGCCTGGAATGACTGTACAGAGAGTTGTGTTGGGCAAGCCATAAAAAGGCAAAACAGATTGGTGGGGCGATGCAATTGGTCTAGTATTGGGCATGGGCGAGGTTCCCATTCTTGTGCCTGAAGATAGAGCCCCCACCTAGATTTGATTATGGCCCAGCACCAAAAGCTCCACTTACATTTAAGTAAGTATTTTCATGATATTCATTGTGTTATACAACGTACTACTCTTTTTAACTAGGTGGTATTATCATATCTTATTCCCTCGTAACTGTAGGTGGGTGTGGGTGCCAAGCCCAAAGAGTAGGCCATCTGGCATGGCGTTGGTCTACTATCACAAGCAATTAGTTAGAATGCAGCCAGACCAGATAATAATATACAAAAAAATTATTATAGACTAATAATTTTTTTTTAAATATCAATAAATCATGTAATATGCATCCCACTTCTGTACTCTTGAATTTTTTTTAATATCAAAAAATTTCTAGTTAGAAATCTGATTTTTCTTTGTTGATTTTTTTTTTTTTTTTTGATAAACAATTTTGCTTTATTGAAATTGAAGTGTGCCTCATTATTTTTAGGTTTTTTTTTTTTCCTAGAAAATAGAAAGGTTATTTTTTAGAAATTTGAAACTACTCCATTGTTGCCTCTTCTTAATATTTTGCAATATAAAAAAAATTAAAAAAAAAAAAAAAAAAAAAAAAAAAAAGGAAGAAGAATGAATTTTCAGCACCATGGCTTAGCTATTTCTGTCATATTCCTTATGATGGTTACATTATTCTAGAGAACTTTCTGTTGGTGTCTACAAGATTAATCCATTAAGTTATATCATTACATTTCTGTGTATCAACTCGGATTTTTTTAAAAATTTTTTTTTTTTAAGGCAGTTTCCTTTGATTCACTCTTGGAGAGTAACTATAGGTGGGTGTGGGTGCCAAGCCCAAAGAGTAGGCCATCTGGGATGGCGTTGGTCTGCTATCGCAAGCAATTAGTTAGAATGCAGCCGGACCAGATAATAATATACAAAAAATTTATTACAGACTAATAATATATTTTTTTAATGTCAATAAATCATTTAATATGCATCCCACTTCTGTACTCTTGAATTTTTTTTAATATCAAAAAATTTCTGGTTGGAAATCTGAATTTTCTTCGTTGATTTTTTTTTTTTGATAAATAATTTTGCTTTATTGAAATTGAAGTGTGCCTTATTATTTTTAGGTTTTTTTTCCCTAGAAATAGAAAGGTTATTTTTTAGAAATTTGAAACCTACTCCATTGTTGCCTCTTCTTAATATTTTGCAATATAAAAATTTTAAAAAAAGAAGATGGAATTTTCAGTACCATGGCTTAGCTATTTCTGTCATATTCCTTATGATGGTTACATTATTCTAGAGAACTTTCTGTTGGTGTCTACAAGATTAGTCCATTAAGTTGTATCATTACATTTCTGTGTATCAACTCGGATTTTTTTTTTTTTTTTTTTTTTTTTTTTTTTTTTTTTTTTAAGGCAGTTTCCTTTGATTCACTCTTGGAGAGTAAACCGTAAAAACTTTCATTTGCCCAAAAGAAACATGTTTCGGATAAGTAATGATGCTTTTGTGGATGGTTGAACCTAGGCATCCTAGCTTGGATGTTGGTCCCTTGACTAACACTCCACACCCTCTTGGGCAAAATTTATGAAATGTTTCCTTGCCTGCTATTTGTTCTTACTAGTACTTAGGGATTATTATTGGAATGGAAAATTAGAAAACAAAGAAGGAACCGTGGAAGCAAATTTATATATACACTCCAGCTCTTTATTAGAGCCAAATAGATCAGTCAACTTAGAACTAGTTAAGAAGGCATAGAGGAGTAGTGAACATCACATCAATATGGTCAACCATTTGTGAAAAACCATGTTTCTTGTGGAGAATATATTAGAAACATCTTAAAGATATGGCTGAAATGAGCGAAATTGCTCATTTACTAGTGCCCATACATAAACATAACCAACTTCATTTAAGACTAAAAATTTGTCCTCTTCATAGATTAGTGAGTTTAATATATCCAATTACCTTGATATTATCAATAAATCATGTAATATGCATCTCGCTTCTGTACTCTTGAATTCTTTGTGAGCTTTGAAACCATTTCCCACTTACTCTGTGGCATATAGATGGCATATAGATTTCAAATCTCCTGTGTTTATAAATTTCACTCTACCATTCCATTATTATCATCCCTATACATTGGATTATATTGAATTTATGTCTGTGCTACCTTGTTAATGATAATTTTACCAGTAAGTGAAGTTGTCGCCTGGCTGTGGTGTCCTCATATGTGTGGCGCTAGAACATTTGAATACCATCTACATTCTAATATACTAAAATCTGTGTGACAATCTTTTCATTTTACTATTTATGTAATTCACTTGTTTATAGTTTTATTTCAAATTAAAAAGAAATGCCATATCATTCTTTCATAGCTAAAAGGTGATTCCTATCTATTCAACTATTGGAGCATCTATAACCGAAATGACTTTCCTAATCAAGAGACCATGCAAAGATTGTGAGAGAGTGGATGAGAGAGGGAGAACAGTAAAAGATATCAAAGATACTATACATGACAGCATAGGTAATAGCAACATAGCTACCTTTTTCTCCAATGAACTGGAGTTGCAATATTGAAAATGCAATTACAGGAATATATGACTACTGTCACATATCAAACTTAATGGCCTGTTTCGATGGAGGGGGGAAGGAGGGGGAGTGGAGGGGAGTAGAGTAGAGTTGGTTAAAAATAAGTTAATTTTGTGCTAAATCTACTCTACTCTACTCTATTCCCCCTCCCTCTCCCTCAATCCAAATGGACCATAAATTTGTTATTTTACAGTAGTCATAAGTATCACCTAAGTTAATTTCTTTACTCAAGTGCTTATTGCCATAGACCATGGGTCTATTTTGACTTTAGCAAGAGCACAAGGTAATCTGTCTCCTCAAGCTGTTGAAAAGGGTCCAGAGAACTTGAATCCAGTAAAGGCACAATCCTGAGGAGTGATTTTTTGACTATTTTGTGATCTGCAAGTTCATTAATGCTCATTCCATTGCTGAATTCAATAAAATAGTAATTGATAAAATATTAAATTTTTTGGAAAATAATCTATTAGGGTTAACAATTAATGAATTGCCTATTTATATCTTGTACTAAATTTTGTTTCACATTTTAAGATGTTATCATAAATGCTTTTTGTCTACTATAGGTTATGTGGTAGCCATATGAGGCAGACTTAGACCACATTCTTGCCTTTTGAGTTGCAGGGAGGGATATGTGGAGAGCAATCGTGCCACTTGTGTGTTTTTGTATAGTAGAGACACACTATCCAGACCGTGTCCTTCAACAATTTGGGTTGGCGCAAGCAGAGCCCGCTTGTGTTGACACCAATGCAAGACTGCATGTAATAGACTTGCATGGGAAGGTGGACAAAAATTGGAGGGAGGTACACGCAGGGTATATCCAAGAATGGGATACTCGACAATGAGTCCATCATGCACCTCCTTAGGTTGGTGATATACCTCATGATCATGCATATTATCGCTGGTAACGTTCGATCACTCGGAAGTATGTTGACTGCAATAGTGCTAAATTATATATAATGGTAATGTGTTCTAATTAGATTTTATTGCCTTTTTTTTTTTTTTTTTCATGTTGTAAAGAGTGTAGTAGATCACTAGATGTATGAAGGTAGAATAAATTGATTTCTTTCTTTGGATTTGGAATATTAGCAATATTATCAATTAATAAGTACTAATATATACATTTTGTAATTGATATATAAAACTTTCAAATCTGATCCTAATGGTTCTTTTTCCTTTCAGAATATTGAAAGCCACTTAGCGCTGTTGAAGCTGCTTCCTGTAGGCAACCCAAGACAAATGCACATCGTGGATGTCCTAAAGGCTATGGATGAGCTTGGTCATGTTGCTATAGCAAATGGCCAGGCAAACAATGGGCGTGAGACTGAATCAGTAGCTACTGCAAGCCCAAGCACAAGTGCAGCACCCCTAATTAGGAGCCGTGGTCAACGTGCTACTACAAGCCCAAGCACAAGCGTAGCACCCATAATTAGGGGCTGTGGTCAAAGTGCTACAACCCCTCGGATTGTAACTAGTCCCGAGATACCTACACCCATCCCGCATGCATCTCCTCAGCCTGAAGTCCCTCCACATGTTTCCTTAATTCTTGCACCTGATCGGAGTAAGCTGTCAAAACGGCATGGTGCAACTTCTGTGGGTCAGGTAGTTAATCCTTATTGCTTGAATTTGTTCTTCATGCAGAAGTTGGGGTATGAGGTGTTCTTGTGCTCTCCTTTTTGGTTATTAGCCTTTTCTTGTTAGCCTATATTTTTATAAGGATAAATATTTCCAGCTTTACTTCCATCTAACAGTTCAGGGAGATGGGGTATCTACCCCAAGCAATGGCGAACTACTTGGCACTTTTAGGTTGGGGAGATGGCACCGAGAATGAATTTTTCACCCTTGAGGAACTTGCTTAGTGATTTTGAATCCTCTCTCTCTCTCTCTCTCTCTCTCTGTGGAGCCATGCTGATAGGCTCATGTGGATAAAAAAAAAAAAATCTAAAATTTGCGTGCGTGCATTTTTTTTTCTTTCTTTTAATCAATTTCTTACCTGAATATCTTTTTGCACTTTACAGTTGAAAAATTCTCAATTGGTCGTGTCAACAAAGGTGGTGCTGTTTTTTATTCTACTAAGTTAAGGTAAATATGGCTTTTCAGCTACCATATGCTGAGAGAACCTATTTGTTTGTTACGCCTAGCAAGCAGTCCCTTTGACTTGGTCACCTAGTACTTCTGGTAGATGGCAGCAAAAAATAGTCATGCTTGTTGTCGTTATTATTGCCAAGTAAATCCACATTGTATAATAATGTCGCAGTGGAAACCATTTTTATAGTTGTAGAGAAGCACATTTTCAAGTCACTCAGTGGGCACAATATGTTCAATAGAACAAGCCTAATTTTCTTATGAAACTCTACCGGCCAATGGAGTCACCTAAAGGATCCTGATCATAAACCCCCTTGTAAGGATAAGTTTTTTTTTTTTTGGGGGTGTGTGTTCATGTGTTCTAAAATAGTGCTGATTGGAACACAAGGCCATTGGTGTTGTTTTTCTGCACTTGCATAGTCATATTTCTTACACAATCTGGAATAAGTGTTTTTGGGATAGTTTTCAATAAAGAAACTAGCATTTTTTTTAAGAGGGGGAAGGGAGATTTTGCTTCATAATATAGTAAAATAAAAATTTCCTCCTCCAGTTAAGCAGGTTTAGGAGAAGGGTGAGTCTAGTTTTATGATAGCACCATTGACTAAAAACGCTATATGAGGTGGCCATTTTCATTTGAAATTCAGGGTCACAGTAACATTCCAAATCTTGTTGAGATTATTTTGTTAACTAAAATTGTGTTTTGAAAATCTGATGCAGGAACATACACCTGATATGTTGATAAAGAGCCTGGAAGAAACTGTCATGAGGCAACACATGATAAAAGACATTCATGATCTTTTGAGAGACTTGGGGCCCGTTTGGTAGAGCATTTTAGCAAAATGTTTTCAATTTTTTTTTTTTTTTTGGAAAACGACATCAAATATCATTCATTGATTAAAAATGATGAGAGTCAAAATACAATGCCTCAAGTGCTGGTGGTGGGGATTCCTCCAGCCAAACTAATTCATCCTCTACATTCTTAGCAAAACGAGCAAGTGCGTGTGCTACACCGTTTGCACTGCGTTTGATAGAACTAACAAAATAGCTTCGAAAACCTGTAGCAAGGCACTGGATGTCCTCATAGATATGACCCAAACGCGATCTATTGGCTTTCCCAGTTGAGATAGCCCGCATCACGTTCAAGCTGTCTACCTCCAGCACCACGTCCATGAAGCCAGTGTCAAGAGCAAACTCCAATGCTTTACGATAGGCAAGCAATTCCGCTTCTTCACTATCCTGTACCGGTGGACCTTTGGCTACTAGGGATGCCATAACTTCAGCCCTCTCATTGCGCACCACCACTCCGAAACCTGAAGCATTTATCTCTGCGAAAACCGCTGCGTACGTTAATCTTGTAAGAGTAACCCATTGGTAGCTCCCACTGTTGCACCTATTCAATCCGAGATGAGAAAACCAAATGCTCTTGTGCCTCATTATACTCATCCAGTATGTCCGTAGCTCGCTGAACTTGACGAGTACGATCCTGCACAGAACCTGTGTGTAAAACAGAGTTTCTTTGGTTCCAAATGAGCCAACATTGCACCAGAAAAGCTTCGAGCTCCTCCCTTGACAGCCTATCCATTAATTCCACAAACAAATGAATAAAATCTGCTTGTCCACCTATACTTTTCTGTAATCTGCCCTTGTTGCCTGCCTAAATACCTCTAGCTACTCCATAATCCCACAAGACATGGATCCCTGTTTTTGGACCTTGCTGATAGAGCTCACACACGCTATCCTCTGTGATTCTTCGTTGGACCAGATTCTCTTTTGTTGGCAAAATATCATGGCAAGCTCTCCAACCAAATATTTTGATCTTATTTGGTAGGTGAAGCTTCCACAACCGTTTTCAAATCAACCTCCTATTCTGCCCAGTCGAGCTTCCTACCATGCCAACAGTTTCTTTGGTGAGCAACCTGGCAATAACATACCCCGATTTAACTGAATAGACCCCATCCTTATTTGGAAGCCACACAACAGAGTTTGGTACATTCTTTTGCTTAATGGAATGCGAATTATTGCTTCTGCCTCCTCCGTGGAAAACAACTCTCTAATCAACACCCGGTCCCACTCATGCCTTGTCTCATCTATAAGCTCGTTAACTCTCCTTTCTCCATCTATTTCAGGTGGTTGTTGTAATACTTGGTTGCTAGGGTGATTTGGGATCTACTTTTTGTGCATGATCCGAATGGAGTTACCATTCCCTACCCTCTAGCAGCTTCCTTTCTTTAGCAATGGTTGGGCTGCCAATAAACTTTTCCACATAAAAGAAATATTAGGCACGTCTAAAGCTTCCAAGAAACTGCTACGTGGAAAATACTTAGCTTTAAAACATCCATACACCAACGAATCCTCGTCCTGTAATAGTCTCCATCCTTGCTTGGCCAACATTGCTAAGTTAAAACTCCGTAGGTCACGAAACCCCATATCCCCCTCCTTTTTAGATAGTGTTAGTGCATTCCAAATCTTCCAATGGATTTTTCTTTCATTACCAATCTGTCCCCACCAAAACCTTGCACACATTGCATTCAAGTCATTGCATAGCCTCACCGGTAGAATAAAAACTCTCATAGTGTATGTAGGGATAGACTGTGCTACTGCTTTAATAAGAATTTTCTTCCCTACTCTCGATAACAATTGCCCCTTCCAACCCTGAATCTTCTTCCATACTCTGTCCTTGATAAAAGAGAAAATTTGATATTTATCACGGCCAACCAATATGGGCAACCCTAAACAGGATTCAAACCTATCCACCTCACGAACACCTAACTCCCCCTTAATTCTCTCCCTTTGATCCGTGGCTGTATTTGTACTAAAGTAGACTGAGGACTTATCAAAATTAATGCATTGTCCTGAGGCATCTGCATATGTCTGCAATAATTCGGAAATAATTTGCACCTCCCCTTGAGTGGCCCTACAAAACAATAAAGAATCATCTGCAAATAATAGGTGAGATATAGAGGGTGCATGACTACACACGGCCACCTCATGGATACGCCCTTCATTTTGTGCTCTAGCCAGAAGTGATGTAAAACCTTCTGCACAAAGAAGGAACAAATAGGGTGATAAAGAGTCCCCTTATCGAATCCCTCTGGAAGGGCGAATATAACCATAAGCTTTTCCATTAATACGCACAAAGAAAGATGTAGACGTCACGCAACACATAACTCTATCAATCCTTATTTCTGGCAAACCCATTTTAGATATAATGCTCTTCAGAAAACCCCACTCAACCCTGTCATACGCTTTACTCATGTCCAATTTTAAAGCAAGAAAGCCTTTTTTACCAGATCTCTTATTGTTCATAGCATGCAATGTTTCATATGCAACTAACACATTATCAGTAATCAGGCGGCTAGGGACAAAGGCACTCTGTGAAGGAGAAATTAACTGTGGGAGTATCATCTTGAGTCTATTGGCCAAGACCTTTGAAATAATTTTGTAGATTACATTAAAAGACTAATGGGTCTATAGTCTGTAATTTTCTCTAGATTCTTTATTTTAGGGATGAGCACAATATGGGTGTAATTTATTTCAGGCGGCATAAAACCAGAATTCAAAAAATCTGACACAGCAGCAATTACATCATTACCTACAATATGCCAGAATTTCTAATAAAAGAGGGCATTCATACCGTCTGGTCTAGGAGCCTTGGTTGGTCCCATCTGAAACAACGTTGCTTTAATTTTGTCTGCACTATATTCACTGGACAAAAAGTCCCTCATATCATCTATTACTTTGTGAGGTACTGAATCAATGCACTCTTCCATTCTGTTGCTGCTACCTGAAGTAAAAATGGTCTCAAAGTAATCAGTTGCCACTTCCACAATATCATCCATCTCCTCCACCCAATTATTTTGCTTATCTCTAATCCCCATAATAAAATTTCTTCTCCGCCTCTGTGAAGCCTTTGAATGAAAATATTTTGTGTTTTTGTCTCCATATTTAAGCCAAGAAACCCGAGAGCGTTGGTGCCAGAAAATCTCTTGCTTAAGGAGTAGTGCATCAAGAGATCTACTAGCTTCCAAATATTCAGCCCTTGTCTCTTCAGAAGGCTCCCTTTTATTCATACTCTCCAACACAGCTTGCAACCTTTTAATCTCATCCACATCCGGTTTTGTTTTGGAGGAACCCCACACATGCAAGTCAACCCCACAGTTCTCTATTTTAGCTTTGATACTTGACATGGCCGAACCTACCCCTGCATGCTCAACAATCCATGAATCAACCACCATTCTTTCACAATCATCCCATAATAGCCATGACTCTTCAAATTTAAAGCCATTCGCCCCTTTGCATCTCAACCCATTGTCAATCATGGTCTGTAATACAAGTGGTGCATGATCTGAAGCATGAGAAAATAAGTGTGTAAGTGTACTAGCTGGAAACCTTTCCGTCCACTCCGAGTTTACTACTGCCCGATCCAGCCTCTCCTTTGTGTTAGCATCCCCCGATCTCTTGTTATTCCAAGTAAAGGGATAGCCACGAAAACCCATATCAGCCAACCTACACAATTCCAGTGCCAAACTAAAATCCTCCATCTGCTTGTACGGTGGTGGGTGCTTACTTTGCTTTTTAGAGGAGAGTAAAATAGCATTAAAATCTCCAATGCAACACCATGGCCCCTCAACCAACGTAGCTAGGTGTGACAAGAGAGCCCAAGATTTGTGTTTTTGGCTAGCTTCAGGCCAGCCGTAAAAACCTGTTAAATACCACTCAAATCCATCCTCTTCCACAACTTTAGCCAAAATATGGTTGTTTGTGTAATTCGCCACCTCCAGTTCCACCTCTGATTTCCAAAGAAGCGCTAAACCCCCTCCTGAATTTGGTTTCTTAACTATCAATTTATTCTGAAACGGTAATTCTTTGCAATGCTTTTCGTACCCTTCCTTGTCTAGGTGAGTCTTCATTAAGAAACACACCTTGGGAGCTTGTTCCTTCACAAGTTTGCGAAGGCCTCGAACTGTCCAAGGGTTCCCAAGCCCTTGGCAGTTCCAACTTAATACTCTCATTGTGCCCGGCGGGGGTGGTCTCGCACCCCGGCCGCTTGTTTTTCAATTTCTCCTCTATGAAGCTTCTCACGTTTTCTTGTATGCCCCTCCTCTGTTACAGATTGCTCATCCCATTGAGGCAAACCTCTCTTACCCAACTTTACAGAGCTTTGTTGGGTTAATACTTCCTGCCCATCAACCATACGGGCCAGCCTAGTCCAAATGGGCTTATTTTTTAAATTTTTTGGCCCATCACACTCCCTGTCTTCCACGTGCACCTCATCCTCCTTTGTTACGTTACTCTGCACGTGCACCCCAATACCTCCCTTAACTCCTATGTTCACGTGAATTAAATTCTGTGAGCTGTTGCCCATGCAATCCAGATCCTTCCCCTCCATAACCGTATCAATCCCCTCCATGATTTTAGGGACATTAATCACACAATCTGTAACTGTCCCTGGATTCCAGCCCTCCCCTTTTTCAGCTTCCACGTGATCCTTAGGGTTTTCCTTGTTTTGCTCCTTCGCCGCCACTCCTTGATCGGTCGAACTCCAGCCTCCTTCATCCACCACCTGATCAACTTGGAAATCCTTTCCTCCTCTGGCCATCTGTCTTCCCCTACTCACCTTCAACCACTCCCCATATTGACATGGTACTTCCTTCTTATTTTTAGTGGCTGCAAAATAACTGGCACAGTGCTTCAAATCATGCCTTAGTAGCCCACAGTGATGGCAAAACATTGGTAATCTCTCGTACTTGAAAGACACCCAAGTCTTTTTGCCATCAGACCCTGCTAGTAAACCTTCACTCTCATAAACAAGTTTTGCAAATCCTGTCTTCACCATTTGTTGACTTCTTCAACCTCTCCAATGCGTCTACCTACTTCCTCCGCAACTTTTGGGCAAGTCATATCAAAAGGAGCTCCCCATATTTGCACCCATAAAAAGACCATATCAAATTGAACATTCTTTGCAGTCATCCCTAGTTGCCATTTGCGCATCAATAGAACTTGATTATCAAATGTCCACGGTCCTCCCTTCAACACCCGAACCAACTCAAACTCCGAGTCAACTTTGAATTGAAATAGGTTCGACCCAACTTCCACAATTTGCAGCCTATCCTCAAGCCCCCATGCTCTTCTCAGTGTAGTTTAGGCCACTTTTTTGTTGAAATGTTTACACGTAAGGAACTTTCCAACCAGACTAAGAGTGCAGCTTTCAATTTCTTCCTTACGACCTTCATCTGATATAGCTATAACTTCTTCCTCCTCCATGGTCAACTTCATATTTTCCAAACTGTTGATAACATCCTCTGCCATCTTATCGGAAAACAGAGACACAAAAGAAACAAAAACAGGCCCCTAGCTAAACTAAAGGAGGGAAGTGTCTCGTAGTCACACGAGAGAGAGAACTCCTAGTCACAGGAGAGACGTCAATCTAGTTTTTAAACAACATTACACGCATTTCTACACACTTTTTCACCCACGCGTATTTCAAAAAAATACAAACAATATTACTCAAACTACTCTACCAAACGGGCCCTTGGATTCAAGAGAGAAGCAAGCGTTGTTCCTACGCTATGGTCTTAAGGATAATCAGCCTAAATCACTTGAGGAATCTGGGTGGCTTCTTTGTGTGACCAAGGAGTGGATGCAGAAAATTGAAAAGAAGGCTCTAACAAAGCTAAGGGATGAAGATGTCTGCAGAAATTTAAGCCATTATTTGGATTTGTAGTTTCAGCTTGATTTTAGAAGCTCCAATATTGTTTGCCTTTTAAGTTGAGCTCGAAGTTAATTTCAACCTTCTTAGGCTAGATGAATTGTTATAGAAACCCAACAGAGCTAGGGTCCTGACGAGATCTTAAACTGCACACAAATTATGAGTGGCTTTTGTGAGTTCTCAACCCAAGAATGTGCACATCATCATTCTATGATGATCCATGAATGCATTTTTCCATCATTTTTTTTTTTTTTTTTGTGTTATATTTGAAGGTGCACTTGTTCCACACTTTCACTAGTTAAGTATTGGATAATCTCACTTGGAACCCTTTTATAAAAGAAGAAAAAGAAAAAGGATTTGATTTGAGTTTTTTTAATCAATTATTTGAGCTGAGTTAGACTCATTGACATCATTCTATCTTTTATATTTATATATTGTAAAGAACATAGCGATTCTTTCATTTTTGGCACAGTAGATTGGTTTATAGATTTAAACATATCTAGCTAATTGCTCAGTTGGGGTGCCAAATATCTTCTTATGGTTTTTCGAAGAAAAAAAAATCTCAGTGGTACTTAGGGGTGGCAAAGTAAGCTCAAACCCATTTGCCCACCCAAACCTACCCACTCTAATTGAACCCAAACCCACCCAATTAATAGTTGGGTTAAATGGGCATCAACCCAATTAGACCCGATGATTATTGAGTTTTAACTAAAAAGCCATTGAACCCCATTTAACCCAAAAACAATATACCCAAATTCAACCCAGCCCTTTTCATATTAAAAAAAAAAAAATTAATTTCTCAATTTTAAAATCCATTCATTTTCTTGTCCTTTCTTTCCTTTTCTCAGAAACCACAAAGAAACTTTTTGCCATTTCCTTTTCTCTCACTTTCTTGGTGAACGGTTTTTAGACCCCTTAAAACACAACAATTGGATTAACCTAGTTTATTAGCCAAGTGATTAACTTAGTCAAATTATGCAAATCTAGGTTAACACAATCAAATACTCATATCAAGATATAAAGCAGCGGAAATATAAAGAACACAAAGATATGATCACCTAGGAAAACCAAACCGGTAAAAAACCTAGGGAGGATTTAGCCTAACTATCCTCAAGGTAAACTTGAATCCACTATATGAAAGAATCGAAGTTCATACAAAAGGAATTACAAGCTCCCCGCTTGACTTCCTAATGCTACCCACCAGTAGAACTTACTGACACGACCACGTGCAAGCTCCGAATCCACGGACTCCTTCTTTCTTGGATTCTTTAATCAGCTACAAGCACCCACGCTTGTTATTCTTTAAGCTCCAATGGCAGCAACTAAGTTAATCATCAAGATGTTGATATTATCTCTACCTTGAAAACCCTAAGTTTATGTGAAGGAAAGCTCCTCAAGGATCTCACAAGAGATTCACACAAACCGCAAAGTATGAGCAACAATACAACCAAAGCAACTCTCAAAAACGTGGCTAGAGTTTTGCCTTATATACCTTTGAAAGAATGAATACTTTGCGGTTAAATATAAATCATAACTAACTCTCCTAACCAAGTAAACTAACTCTCCCTAACCACAACAAGCTCAAAGACATATATCATGAATAACTCATAAATATAAATCAATGAGTAGTGAACAAAAAACAGAAATAAAAACATAAGTAAACTAACTCTCCCCCTAAGTTAAATACAACAAAAAGTTTTTATTTATATTCTCCCCTTTCAAAAATAATTTCAACTCCCCCTAAACAAGACAAACATGATTCCCATAAATCAATAATTTCTCCCCCTTTTTGTCATGTATTGACAAAGACAACTCATACAAAGAGTAAACAGTCATCATACGCAATAAAGGATAAGAGAAAATAGAGAATCAAGGGGATACAAACCACTTCAACTCTATAGAAAATAGAGATAACTCCCCCTATGAACGTCAAAGGTTTAAAAAAAAATCCCCCCTATAAAAATAGGAAAAACAAAACAAGTTTTTGGAAAAAACAGTTTTGGGGAAACTATAGGAGGTGGGGAAAATAAAAACACACAAACCAAAGTTAAAAACTAAGGTGAGGATACACATGAAAAAAAAAATTCTCTCTTTCAATAAATGCAAACTTGACACTATGTGACCCATAAACAGTTGCATGAATAGAGAAAAATATTTGCACATTGATTATCCATCATATCTCTTAAGAAAAATATTTTCTGCAATTCACACATAAGAAATAGCATATATTAGAATGTACAAAACTCAAAAAATTAATCAATCAATTTTTAATTCAAGTTGAGTACCCAATGTAGCAAAGTGTATGCATGGTATGTGTGAAAACAATGAAAGATATGACTACAAAACTGCAAGATGGATACAAAAACAACGCAATGCATGTGAATCCTAAACACAATTGATGCATGAAAAAATATGTCATGATGCATGCTCTAATGCAGTGAAACTAAGTTCAATATAAGTTCAAATTCACAAAATTGGCTTGAGCATAGAGTTTCTAATAAATCTCCAAAAATTTAAAACCACTTGTTAAGTTTTTAAGAAAAATTTGACTAATTGATCATCACACAAGCTAGAATACACAATATAATGATCAATTACATCAATTCAACAAGCCAATTGCATCAATTGAACCCAATTTGAATAAAATCCCCAATTCGAGTACATTCAAGCTCTAGAATTTCCAATTTCTCAAACTTTAAACACATTTTGTATTAAGATCAAGGAACTTTTAATCTTGGATGGCCACAACAAGATCACACACAATAAAATGTACCAAGTTTAGCAAAGAGTAACTTGTGTAGTGTGTGCAACTAGCAAAAACTTGAGATATATGTGAGGTGATATGTGAATAGAAATCAAACACAAAGTCTACAAAATTCATCACATAGAATTTAAAAGAGACTATCACCTAAAGAGTTACATCATATAACTCTCACATCTCCTAGATCATAAGCTTGCAATTATGTAAGTTTCTTGAATTTTGCCTCATAATATACACACCAATTTTAATTATGTGATTTGGCATCAAGCCTAATAGTACACACCAATTTTAATATTAAGCAATTAAACCGAGGCTACACCTTATATTCTTTTTGTGCATGTGCTACACTTTCTTGAGCACAGAATCTTAAGATATGCACTAAGGTGTTCATGATTGGTTAGTGAACATTGGTGAGATGGTTATTTATGCCTTTCTCAAAATGATCAAGTCCGATAGTCAAATAACATGTGACTTCAAGATTAAGACAAAGTGATAAACACCATAAACATCTTTCCCACACAACATGCACTACAAAGCTCAACTAGTAAAATGCAATAACTAAGTTCATCAAAGCTAAACAAGGTACATAAACTTGTTATGTAAATATAAGGTGGCCAACCTTGATTTCAAATCTATGATATGTAATACAAAATACAAAAATCTTTTTGGTTTAAAAAAAATTTATGACCAAAAACAAAAAGCACACATTATGCTAAAAGAACAATGCAAATACAATGCATGACAGTGCTTAACTAAGCTATAGAGGGTACACAAACAAGAAATATCAATTTCTTAATTAACCCTTGAGTACATGTACAAATTAGTACATACTCACACAAAATCAGAAATAGCTTAGCATACTATTCAAGTTTCTCCACAATGTCAAGCATGTTCTAAATCAAGAGATAATTGATGTAATCCTCAAAAAAAATAAAACTAGACACAAAATAAAATATTTTTGTCTTTTTGAAATTTTTCAATATTTTTGAATTTTTTTAATAAAAAAAAAACAACCTAAAAAAAAAACAAAAACAACCAAAAACAGAAACAAAACATGTCCACAAATAATTGACAGAATTAAATCAAGGACAAGTCAGCAACACTCACCTTGGAGAATCTTTTCTCACCCATATAACACGAGTCTTCAGCTTTGTAGGTGAAAATCCATGAGAAGCAGAGTGTATTTGAGGGATTATACCAAACTTCTGAGAAAGACTGAAATCCTACAAATTCCTTTCACAAGCCAACAAGCTCAAATTTTTCAAAAGAATATGAAACAATTTATATGGACTTATGGCAGGAGAAATATCATCACATATCCTAGATTGACATATAGAATTTTTAAATTTCAATTTATGATAATTAGGACGAATGTGACCACAGACACCACAAAAGTGGCAAACAGGAACAAATTTAGGAACATCAGTATTCCTAACAGCAAATCTAGTCTCAGATTTTGGTTTTTACCTCAACAAAGAACACCACAAAGGTGACAGGTAGGCACAAAAATAGATTTATTATGCTCTCTAACAGTAGATTTAGACTTAGGTTTAGAAACTTCAGCGTCTACATCAGAACTTTTACCTTTGTTTAACCTAGCAAAATAAGCATTTTCTTTATTATTCCTCTTGAAATGAGGGATATAAACTTTCTTAGTTTTAGACTTAAGAGAAACAAAAACACTTCTGTTATCAACAACAGGCTTGGCACAAGTCAAATTTTTAATTTTAGCTTTAGATTCAACTAACTCTTGCTCCAAGCTTTTCATCTTCTCATCTTGAGAGGAAATTTGATTTCTCAAAAATTTATTCTTTTTATTATATTCATCTAATCTAACAAGCAATTCCTCTTTTTCAAGATTAGCCAATTTTAACTCTTCCTTGAATTTCTTAGCAATTTTCATAGATTTCAATAATTTCTTACGAAGAGTTTCACAGGCATCAATAAAATCAACAGAAGCATGAGCAAAAACATGATCAGAAAGACACTTCAAATTATCCATGACAACAGGGGTCAACGATCAGCTCTTAGATCAAAAGATCTAAAACAAGAGAGCTACCTGCTCTAATACCACTTGAACGGTTTTTAGACCCCTTAAAACACAACAATTGGATTAACCTAGTTTATTAGCCAAGTGATTAACTTAGTCAAATTATGAAATTCTAGGTTAACACAATTAAATACTCATATCAAGATATAAAGCAGCGAAAATATAAAGAACACAAAGATATGATCACCCAGAAAAACCAAACCGGTAAAAAACCTAGGGAGGATTTAACCTAACTATCCTCAAGGTAAACTTGAATCCACTATATGAAAGAATCGAAGTTCATACAAAAGGACTTACAAGCTCCCCGCTTGACTTCCTAATGCTACCCACCAGTAGAACTTACTGACACGACCACGTGCAAGCTCCGAATCCACAGACTCCTTCTTTCTTGGATTCTCCAATCAGCTACAAGCACCCATTCTTGTTATTCGTTAAGCTCCAATGGCAGTAACTGAGTTGATTATTAAGATGTTGATATTATCTCTACCTTGAAAACCCTAAGTTTGTGTGAAGGAAAGCTCCTCAAGGATCTCACAAGAGATTCACACAAAATGCAAAGTATGAGCAACAATACAACCAGAGCAACTCTCAAAAACGTGGCTAGGGTTTTGCCTTATATACCTAGAGCAAAAACATAAAACCCTAAACGTTTAATGAGGTAGGGCTGAGTTGGAAATTCTGTAGAAAAAGCATTCTGGCCGACTTTTGATCGATCGAGCCAAGCCGAAATGCACCAATGCATCTGCAGCCTCTTGATTCCAACTTTACATGAATTACACAAATTTGAGCAAGCCTAAACAAGACTAAACACATTGTTTTGATCATGGTTTGCCAACATTACACATTAGAGTTCTAAATACACAAATTTCTAAATCTTTAGAACCTAACACTTGGCAACCAAACAATAGCACTCAAATACTCTCTCTGAAAATCCAGAAAAATTCCCAGCAAAATAGAGTTCATTGCTCGCATACATCTTTTTATCTTCAACCTCAAGCTAAAATCTAAAACTCCTTTGTAATCCCATACCCACATCAAGCACTCTCTGAAATACTGTCAAAGAATTCATCGCTCGCATCGTCATCAAGCATATCCACCTTCCCAACACCAATCAGTTCAGCCCGAAAGTCTCTCCTCTCTCTCGATTTCTTAATTTCTTCTTTATTTCAATTAATCTCTATCTCTTTGTCCTGCTTCAATGGCTATGGCAGAGCACTCTCTGATAGACACGATGTTTTGGGCTCTTGGGATTTGGAAGGATGTGGGTCTTAGGTTTTTGAGTTTATTGGGCATTGGATGAGCTGAGATGTAGGCAACAGTGGGTGGGTCTGTTCACCTTGAACATGTTGTTCGTTTCCAATTTTTCAGATCCAAAATCCGTTTGGTTGCTGAGAAAGTTGAGGAATTGATAGTTTTTATTCTTCACTGTCTTCTTTTTTGAATTTGGTGTATGTAATAGAGCCATTTGGCTATATTTGGTTCAATTGAGTCGAAGTTGCTTCATTTGGCTTCTTTTTTCTTTTCTTTTTTTGGTTCGTAAATAATTGGAATCCAATTTTCAAAATTCATTTCCTTATTTTTCTAAATTTTCTCAACAACCAAATGGTGGACCACTTAGTTTCTTATCTTATTCCTCTATTTTCCTGTCACTGAGCTGTTATTGTGTTTATGGGCATTTTGGTCATTTTGATAATTGGGTGGGTTGGGGTTTACCCATTATAATTGGATTGGGTTGGGTTTAGATTAGAAGCAATTAGTTAAATGGGTTTTAATGGGTGAATGGGTTTTATATACCCAACCCAATTATGCCCACCCCAAACCCACCCATTTGACACCATTGGTACTCGAGTTTTAGTGACTCGAGATACATATAGTACTCGAGTTCTGCTAAATCGAGTTTTTAGGCAGAGAGTTATGTCCTTTTATAAAAAAAACACTCAGTGGAACTCAAGTTTCATATACTCAAGTTCCACTAAAAATCGAGTTTCACAAACTCGAGATACATATAGTACTCAAGTTTTGGAACATCGGGTTTTTAGGTAGAGAGTTATGCCCTGTTTTTGAAAAAAAAAAAACACTCAGTGAAACTCGAGTCTATAAAACTCAGGTTCCACTGGGATTTTTTTTTTTTTTTTTTTTTAACACGCAAGTAAACCAAAAATAGAGACAAAACAGAAACACACACTTACAGCAGGGTAAACCAGAAACAAAGATGAGAGGCAAAGAAGCTGAGAATATAAATGCACTTAAATTACATCAACAGGCGTTCTCAATAGGTACTAAACTATAGAAACTGTTTTTTGCTGCATAAACATAGTTGCATTACAATGTAAATGCACTTAAATTACATCAAAAGGCATTCTCAATATATCAACATTCTAAACATGTCCAACCAAGCTTAATTTGCAGTTCTAATCATACTACTCAAATCACAAACTTGAGACAAGTACATTGGATAGAGAATAGTTATATTACAAGTACATTTAGCAAAAACCAAAAAGTTAATTGTGTCAATACAACGTAGTCAATTTTGATAAGATCGGTGGTCAGTACAACAAAAATGTCGTCCATGGAAGCATGCCTGAAAAACGTAGAATAATAACATTAGGAGACAAGATAGTAAACATTAGGTAAACATAGAATCAACTACAATTATTTAACTGATCCCGAACTTTTTGCCATGTATCACCTACCTAGTTTGGAACATGACCGCTTGTGGAAGTGCCACGGGACTCCGGACATTTTCTGCGGTTATGCCCAGAAACATGAAACAATCCACATGTCTGCTTGGGTTGACTCTCTATCAAATTTGCGTCCTCCCTTCGCCTTCCCAGTTCTCGATCCTTATTTTTGACTCCATCAATCTCATTCCTTATTCTTGACTTCACTGGTCAACATTTGGCTTGTAATAGTTCTGGATTAGGCAACCACTTTGGCTCCATAGCATCCCTCCACAATGACTCTGACTTAGGAACCGCAAATGCGCGTGAATAAGTGTTAATGGCATACTCCAAACTATAACATGGGTGAATATGTGTGGTCGAATCAATGCCTAGCACATCACATACTCTAATTGCATGTGAACATGAGATCTTAATGTTCTTCCATTTCTCACAACTACATGTTCTTTCCAGTAACCGAATTCATAACTATGGTTTCCCCCTCCAGTGCTATAGATGTTGTGTGAAGTAACTACTTGATATATTGCACGTTCATTGTTAAATGACCTGACATGGTGTTTCTCAGATTTACGCCTATTTTCCAAATATGTGGACATAGCTTATGTACTCCAGCTCTTACCCTCCAACAAATCATGTGTAATTTCTTTATGTCGGTCATGGAAATATGCAACAAGTTTGGACCAAGTGAACTCAACCATTGCGGTAATAGGAAGGCCCCGTGCACCTTTCAGTACACCATTGAAGCACTCTGATATATTGGTTGTCATTGCCCAAAACATCTCCCACCATCATGTGACTAGGTCCACATATCCACAGACTCACTCATTAGGTATGTGTATGGCGCATAGGATTTTTCCCTACCATTTTTCCCCTTCACCTTTACGTTGTTCCTAATGGCCTCAATTTCCACCTGCTTAATAGACTCCATTTTGTTATCAAATTTAACTGCCTGAGTAGCACATCCCGCATGGACTGAAAGACCAAAACACATAATGCAAAAATCTATTGTCATATACACTAGTGAGTATTGTATGATAGAACACCCGGGTATCTGGATCCTGGTCAACATATGCCAATAGCAACTTTTGCAACCTTTGGTAAGACTCTTCCGAATTCCCAAATATCTTCTCAATCACCTTTTGTTTCGCATCTCATACCTTATAGTAAGAAGGCTTATGACCATTATATTTCAACTCCATCATAGATCTGAGATGCTTAATTGGGGTAGTGTGATCCTCACATAACTTCTTAAGGATGTCTGATACAATAAAATTAGAATTCATCATTCTACCATCATTTTGCAACCCAATCAGTATACACGTGTGAGGACCCACATACACGATGACCATCCATAATCCGTGGAGTTTGGGCTTCATGAATGTTGGGACATACCACGTGCATGACTCATCCATGCATTTCACACAAAGTTTTACCTTTGTCAACCTACTGACCACAAAATGTTTGTTTTCCTTAAGGGTATAAATTGTTAATGCACGCTTCACCTCTACTTTATTGGCAAAAGTCAACTCTTTGCTAAAGTTCATCCCCTCTTTCCAAGTAGACACAAATGGTATCTCAATATTTAAAGGATTAACCATATTTGCCCAAGTATTTGTAGAGCATGACAAGGTAGGAGGTGCGTAGGTAGGGATTGTGTTCATAATGTTTTGGACACTAATAACATTGTCTGCATCAGTTTCACTATAGTCAAATATCTCATCGTTATCAATGTCTCTCTCAAAGTCCCCTCATTCAATCCTCTCTTCATACTCATCTCTATCGACAAAATCTTCACCATTAATGGCAGTCTCATCAACATAGTCTTTGTCATCGTCGGCATCATCATCATCATCATCATCATCATCATTCTCTACATGTGTAAAATACTCATATTGAGCATCTGGAACTGTAACCTGTAAACTTGTGGTTGTTTGTTGGATTTCCTCGACACCAACTTCTACACGCGACTCCAACATTATGTACAACTTAATAGCACTTACTTGGGTTATTCTCTCCATCTTGTCAAACATGATCTTTACATGTTTGTTTGCTTCTATCGCCATATACTTGTAATTGATCCAATGCTTGAGGACTTCATGTGGAGAATGATAAGTAATTTGTATGTTGTACAACAAATGATAAGTAATTTGTATGTTGTACACAACAGGATTCATACACAATTCTTCCATAACTATCATCTTTAATTCATCAAGGGTCTTCAACCTATGATCAATTTAAGTATAATAGCACTTTATACTCGGCCCTTCAAATGACAATCCCTTGTTCACATTGGCATTATTAAGCGGCCCACTGTGGTATAAGATTATATCAATTACAGTCATTATGAACCTGTTAGAGTCAAGTCTACTATGTTAGTTACAAAACATTTTATCTAGTCAAAGTATACAACATTTTCTCTATACAAAGTACAAATTCTAATTCATTCAAAGAACATGAATTTCATTACACATTTGTACGTTAGACCAAAAAATGTCTTCAAATTAGTTCTGATAACACGACCCATTTCATACCCAAATCCTTTTTTGGTCATGCTAAGACTACCCATTTCATACCCAATACAAACAAAAAAAAAAAAAAAAAAAAAAAAAAAAAAAAAAATTCCTTGTAAAAGTATACAACATTTTATCTAGTTACATACCTATAACATTTACATACCCATTTCATACCCAATACAAAAAAAAATTCATTTCATTACACATTCAAAGGGCACGAATTACACACCCATTTCATTACAATTCATTCAAAGGGCATGAATTTCACTACCCATTTCCTACCCAATACCCAAAAAAAAAAAAAAAAAAAGAAGCCAAAATTCTTATAAGATCATGATAAAAACACATTCTTGATAAAAGCCTAGAAATGATGAATAAATTTTGCTAACAAAAACCATGCAAATAAATCGTCAAAATATTTACACTAACAAAACAAAGTTGTATATATTCACAATATCATGGTATCTTAACTAAGTTATGTTAAGTATCTACCAAATAAATATTCTAAGTCTTTAACCCACACTCAACAACAAATAATAGCCAACTGCAGTGACAATAAAATCCAAGATGTAAATTTGTTGAGATGGAGGAGCAGTGACAGAGAGAGGCAATGTGGTGTGAGAAGTATGGGTGTCATGGGTGAGTGAGGCAGTGATGAAGGTTATGAGTGAGTGTGTAGTGAGGATTGAGGAGCAAGAGCATTAGAGGCAATGATCTGTGTTTTATAAAATTCCCAACGAAAATCGAGTCTTAAAAACTAGGTTTTGCTTTTTAAAACTCGAGTCTATAAGACTCGAGATCCATGTGGCATTAAACTTCCACATCAGCAAGTGGAACTCGAGTCTTTGAGCCTTGATATTTAGATGGAAATTGAGCTTATAAAACTCGAGATGCTAGTTTGCAATATTGTTTGTAACACATGTCAACTTATTATATTTTTTCCCTCACTAATGCTAGCCTGCAAATTACCTCGGCTCAATAATATGCATGTTTGTATCCGAATTTTTTTACTAAAATTATGCATAACAAATTCCCCACCCTCAAATAATTCAAAAGTTTTAAATTCTTACAAATTTATCACCCAAAAATAAAAGATTCTTACAAATTAAATACTAAGGTTGTGTTTGGTTCCCGTAAAATATTTTCCGGAAATGCTATTTTCGGGAAAGGAAAATATTTTCAAGTGTTTGGTTGCATTATGAAAATTGTTGTAGAAAATATTTTCATGTGTTTGGTTCTATTATGAAAATGCTATTTTCCTACAAATTTTTCACATTTTCTCAAATATTTTCTCAGCATCCAAACAAATTTTATTACAAAAAATTTCAAAATCACAGCCAAATCCTAATCCACAGAACAAATCACAGCCAAATACCCATCACTTGCAACCACCAACAACAACCCACAACCACCGAAATTTATACCCACCATCGAAACAACACCATACACCACCAAAACTCCAATTCAACCCATGGCAACAAACTCCGGCAATCAAAAGCCACAACCAACGGCAAGCAAGCAAAACCCACCACCACACAACAGGAAAACCACCAAAACACCACCACCCACACCACCACAACAACAACAGAAATCAAAATCACACACACAGAAAGATCGATTCGTGGGTTTCCGGTGAAGTCAAAGGCTCTGGGTCGCCGGCGAAGTCGAAGGCTCATGGGTCGAAGGCTCTGGGTCGAAGGTTCGTGGCGTGATCTGGGCTCTGGGTTCGCCGGCGAAGTCGAAGATTGGTTCGTGGGTTCGTGGCGCGAAGGCTCTAAGTTGCCGGCGAAGTCGACGGCTCGTGGGTCGCCAGCGATGAGCTCTCTCTTCTTCCTCTCTCTCTCTCTCTCTCTCTCTCTCTCTCTTTGCGCGCGAGCGCGATCTCACTCTCACTCTCTCTCTCTCTCTGTTTTCCGAAAAATGGGATTTTAAGGTAAAATAAAAACAGAAATGAATTTACACCCGGTCACACAGTCAACTGAAAAGCATTTCCGGAAAATTTATTTTCCATGCGCAACCAAACACCCGCATTTATGGAAAACCATTTCCTAAAATGATTTTCCACCAAAACAAACGCAGCCTAAATAGTACGGTATAATTTTGTTAATTTTAAACCAAACTTTAAACTTATCAACCTAACAAGTCCTATATAAGTTGGGTCAGGTTGATTACTACACATGTGATGGGTTACTGTGCTGGGTTGATGCGCAACCCTAGATTTCATGACAGTGATAATAAATTTACGGTGACTACTTCGCAACCACAACTACACTCTACACTCTACAGTTGTTTGGTGAGATATATAATAGCTCTTAGAACCTGGGCCAAGGTGGTCCCGGCCCATGTTAAGCTGCAGTTGCGTCTAACAAGGCCTAAGATATCATAGTCAAGTGGGCCAGAAGATCGTATTCTAAGTTGAGCCCTTTTCTGCTTATGGCCCACCCAGTGCTCTGTACTCTCAAATTAAGGTTTGCTTTCTAGCCTGTGATTGGTCATGGACTCATAGATCATATTGTACAACCCTTTAGTCGCATATCCAATAGTCCAGCCCAATGGATAGCTGCACTCTCAAGAAGAGCTCCATTTCCTCTTAAATTAGGTTTCACCTACTCCAATTGATTTCAAAAGAATCCTTTTTGTTTGATGTCTACATGTATCATTAGATGTTATTCTTCTTTTTTTTCAACCAAAAAAAGATGCATTAACAAAATTATAATGACGCCTATGTTCCAATTTAAGCCAAATTCTATGGGTACAATTTTTATTCCACAACTTGTTAAGTTCACAAATTATAATTGAAGTAATTTCATTTTTATATAAGTCTATCACCACCATCATTTTTGTTATGCAGCAATTACAACAAGGTTCATCAACAATTATGGAAAGTTATTAAAAAATTCACCTTTTGACTTACTGTTTCAATTTATCTCATCTTCTGCATTTTTCTTCTCTCTACCTAACTCTACCAACCACCCATGAAATTAAGTTTGAATTTCAAAATTCCTGCAACTAAATGCCCTTATGGTGTACTAGGTATGAGCTTGGACAAAAAGGCTAGAGAGTGCCAAAGAGACTCTCCCTGTGAGGCAGCCAATGCGTTATTAAGGAAAAAACAAAAATGCTCCATGGTGGATGTACGTGCAATCAGCCTAAATTCTTTGGAAGGAACTGAAGGTTTTTCGTGTGGTAACCAAACAAACATCAGGAACAAGAAAGAAATACACTCACAGTTACAACAATATCATACCATAGTTCTTAAGTTTGTAGGGAGGGAGAGAGAGGAGACCCAATCTATAATATACCACAACTCCTTAGAAGAACAAAAAAAGTGATGGACAAGATGCCCACATTCTAAACATCTTTAACGTATATCTTTAAATGAATGTAAGGATAAAAAATTTATAAAAATGATAAGATATACTTGAAGTAACGTTACTTTTATATGAACTTAGAACTTATAACATTTATGCACAAATTATAATATATCATATTAAGTATAAAAAATATATATATATATATATATATATATATGAATAGAATAGAAATTAGTAGTGATTAAGATAAATTCCTCTAATGTCCTTGTCTAGTGAGCAATGATGGTAGAATTACCTCACCCAAATAAAATGACCTACAAGAAGATCATCCAATCTTCACATGCCAAATATGCGTAGAGCCCATGCAATCAAACCAGAAATTCAACTACAATTACAACTATGTGCACCCTTTTTTATTATGTCAAATACATCGAAACCCATATTGACAACAAGGTGCCAAACATTAAATGTCCTATATTTATTTATGATGCATGAATTACATGTTTAAATAAGAATTAATAATATCATATATATATTCTATATCTATATTTGCTACCTCACTTTGAAGGCTTTAGAACATCATTATTTTATTTATTTGATTTTTAAACCAAATTTTACCACTACAAACGTGTTTGTCTTATATTTCTGTTGTGTACTACAGTCTATTTCAATCCTATTTTGTTCAATTCGGTCTATTTTGGTCCAACTCGGATGGTCCAATTCGGTCCACTTTGGTTCTATTCAATCCAATTCAGTCTATTATGTCCACTTCAGTCCTATTCAGTCCAATTTGGTTCTATTTGGTCCACTTTGGTTTCATTCGGTCCAATTTGGTTATTCTGTCCACTGGTTCTATTTGGTCCATTCTGTTTACTTTGGTCTTATTCAGTCCATTGGGTCCATTTAGGACTTATTCGGTCCATTTTGGTCCTATTCTGTCCATTATGTATACTTTGGTCTTATTCAGTCCATTAGGTCTTGTTCAGTCCAATTTGGTCCTAGTCGGTCCAAATTGGTCATATTTGGTCTACTTTGGTCCTTTATGTTTGCTTTGGTTCTATTCAGTCCATTCGGTCTTATTCGGGCCACTATGGTCCAATTTAGTCCTATTCAGGCCATTCAATCCATTTGGTCTTATTCAATCCAATTTAATCGTATTCGGTCTACTTTGGTCCTATTCGGTCCATTATGTTCTATTTGGTCCTTTGGAACTAGAACTTTTTTTTTCTTTTTTTTAACTCCACAATTATCTTGATAGCTAAAAATTGGGTAATAAAACTAAATAATGTGACACCAAAATTCAATATAAATAGGATTTCATGTTATAACTAAGGTAAGTAGGAAACAGACTAAATACCACAATACTAACAAATTTATTGGTTGTGGTCCTTGACCTTGTGGAGTTGAACCCATAGAAAGAGGGAGAACGTGAGCCACGGTCCCAAAAAAAAAAGGATTGAATATGGGTCATCTAGCCCAATTTTTATATCTTCTGATTTTAATGCCCAATAATTTAAAGATAAAACTTGGCCATGGGCCCTTAAATTCATTAGGCAGCTAGCCCAGTCTTTAGGCTTTTAATTTAAGAATGCCCAATTCTTATGTGGGGGTGCCCTTTTAATGAGTTGATGCATAGAGGGCTGCCATGTGGCTAGGGGGAAATAAATTAGCAATAAGGATTCCAATTGAGGTCAAGGTCCAACGTCCGAAGGTTTACTAGTACAAGATTAAATTGTATAGGAGGAAAGAAAAACTTAAGAGCATTCACATATATTGTGCTAACCAAATTTAGCATTTAACATTTTAAAAAGCTATTTGAACTATTTTAACACATCACTTAACAGTACACTTTTACATTTAATCTCTTGTTTTAACGTACAAACTCATTAAAATAATATAAATAATTTTAAACGATTAAAAAACAAAACCCACAAACACCATACCCACAACCATTGAACACCCATTCCCATGGCCAAACATCCATACCCACTACCATAGAACACCCACACCCACACACACCAATTGCACAAGCAAATCACCAATTGCGCAACCAGCCACCAAAACCAATAGTCACAACAACTAGTCAACCACTGCAAAAACCCAAACAACCACAACAAATGGCTCAAATTCACCCTCGACTTCCTCCCTTTCCGATCCTAGCACCTTGGTTGTGTCCTCATTTGGACTGATCTACCTATGGGCCGATTTGGTTGAATCATCCAAGTCGAACAAGTCGCTCATGATCTATTCCCTTCCGCTTCCCAATTAGGATCAGCATGATCACGACATAGCTTATCCCAAATCATCATACGATTGTTTTATAAAAATGTGTGAGAGAGAGAGAGAGGTTGAATCATTGATTAAAAAAATTTATTTTAAGTTTTAGCAACATGCTATAGTATCACGACACAGCTTATCCCAAATCATCAGTAATGGAGTTGCTAAAAAAGCTAAATTACTAATTTTAGCACCTCAAATTAGCAAAACCCTCCTACATAACTGGTGGCCATAGTTAAATTTTTTTGGCTCACTACTACAATAAACTAGTACTTGTAGCAATTACTATAGCAGTGAACCAAACATGAAAAAATAATTTTTACATACTCACTTTTCAAAACACTATTCTTCAAATTATCTATTTTACATTATATTATATTAAAATATTAATTTTTCTTGATTCTTTTAAATGTTTTTCTTTTTTCACACACAATAACTATCAATCATTTTCTTCTTTCAGTCTCGGGATACATAAAGAAAGAATAAAAAAAATTATATACAAAGTGAATAGTATCAGACTATCAGTATAAATTTACTCAGTTATTGTAGCAATTTTGTAAATTTACATATTTTTAACTTGACTGGTGTGGGTGATTTTGGAAGCTAAATGTGTAATATTGATACATTTTTCTATTTTGCATTTATTGATACAATTGCTCTAACACCAATTGAACTAATCGAGTTCAGTTAAACCTCGTCAAATCTTGATCAAACCTCAACAACAATTTGGGTATATGACCATACTAGCCAGTGAATTTGTCCCCGGTAATAGGTTTATTTTTTTTGGGAAATCAGAACCTTCATTCAATCATAGCAAAAACATTGGTGACACATTGAGCTAAACACGGTGGAAAATTGACCATGGCCCAAAGTTTATCCAATAGAATAGAAAAAGTGGCAAACAGATCATTGGACCGCATCTCTCACAAATCACAATTCCTATTGTACTAGGATATCCTTTTTGTCAAGGACAATTGCCATGATTGATTTAAGAGTCTTTTCTCAAACTCATGTCAGACTCCACAACTTTTTAAACTAATCTTATTAAGAAAGTATGGGGTGTTTGGTATTGTTATTTAAACAATAATTTTTAATATTTAAATAATTTCACATATTTTTTTACTCACACGTATTTAAAAATAATAATAACATAGGTATTAAGAATCTCTTACCAAACGAGCCTAACTCATGTGGAGACTCAATATCATTCACTCAAAAGAGAAAAATTAAGAAATGAACTTATACTCATAACTGGTTGGACCACAGCATCTCTAACAATCTGGTCATCATGAAAATCGCCGTTTCTTATGCCCCAAAATGTTTTACAAAATTTCACTCCAATTTTGTCTTTTGAAACTTGATTTGAATTGATGGATCGATTTTTGCACTCAACATATCATTCTATTAGCAGTTTACTGTAGTAGTTTCTTAGTAGCTATTTTTGGTAGCAGTTTACTGCAGTAAATTGGCAATTTTGTTTAGATATAACAGTTAGGATGTAGCATGATTTTTGTTATTTGAGGTGCTAAAAGAAAATTTTTAGTGATTTAACAACACCAATGGGAATGCTCTAAAGGACTAAAGATGAACTTATGGGATTAGTAAAGGCTAAATAAATAATGTTAGTGGCTTGAAAGGTGTTTATAGTGTACTATGAAAGGTTTGGTTTTGAGTAGATGGGGATGGTTGTGATGCTCGTTTTTGTTTGACTATAGTAGATTAATGCTGATTTTTTTGCTTTGGTTTTGTTTTGATTTTATTGTTGTTTGTTTTACAAGAAAATTTTAATATATTTTTTTAAAGAAAATGAGAAGGGTTACTTTGCAGGCTACATGCTATGAAGGGGGTGAAAAAATGAAAAGAATAGAGAAAACTAAAAATATTTTTTAAAAGAGTGTGAACCTTGGATGAAGAATTTAAGGGAGTGTTTGGTACATGCACTTAAAAACATGTTTTTTGTTATTTGAAAATACTTATGAAAATACGTGTAGATGAAAAAGTGTGTAAAAATACATGTAATATTGTTTAAAAACTGAAAATGGTTGTTTGAAATGGTGTACCACACACCCCTTAGAGTCTAGAGATAATGAAGGCGTTTGGATAGCGTTTCCTCCCCCAACATCTACGTTTTTTTTTTTTTTTTTTTTTTTTTTTGCTCGTTGAGAAGCGCGTTTTAGCAAGAAAGTGGTCTATCAGTGGCTCCCGTGCACTGTTTACAAGATCTACAAACCTTTTTATTCAGTAACTTTTTCATTAAAAATAGGTCACATAATACTATTCACACATTTAAAAAATTATTTTATTACAGTATTTTTAATTTTTAATTTTTAACAAAATAAACGATATCTAAACGGACTAATGCCTCAAAAAGTGACATAATGTAAAAAAAAAGAAAAAGAAAATGAAAGCCTTTAATACGCGCGTATTCGGTCTGGTGGGAGGAAAAGAAAAGAAAAAAATAAAGGATATTGGCGCGGGTGTGCTTCCCACAGAGAGACATATGTGACTTTCCGGCCCATGATCATCGGTTACACACTTACACAGAAGCTTCTGGAAATTTTAATTATAACTATCGCACTAAAAACTTAGATTTTGCCGCCAACTCCTCTTTTTCTTTTTCTTTCGTGTCCTTTTGCCTATTGCCTTTTGACAAACATTCTATCCGGATCTGGCGTAATCCAACTTCCTTCTCAGCCTCGGCCTCAGCCTCAGCCTCAGCCTCCTCCTCCTCCTCCTCCTGTCGCTGGTAGTGAACGAAGTTGGATTTTTTTTTTTTTTTTTTGGTTGTGTAAAGGAGTTTGTTTGCGTATTTGGTAGATCTGAAGGCAAAGTCTAAGCTAATAAACAAAGAGGAGAATAATAGTGGGGGTGGGGTGGTCTTCCTTTTACTTTGGATCGTGGATTAGATTTTTTATTTATTTAAATACTTTTACTTCTGTTTTTGGTTTTGAGCCTACTGAGCTTTTGGAGTTTTTCACTTGGCAAGACCATCATCTGAATCTGGGCTTGATGGCTTTTGGGTTTTGCTGAATTCTACCACAAAAACGGTGAATCCAGCGGCTTTTGTACAGTCCGTCAACGCTCCGGAAGCTTATCTGATGACGATGTGGGTGGGTTTTAAGAAGTGATCGTGCGTGTTAAGTGTATTTGATTGTTTTGTGAAATGCTGATGTGGCACGATGCTATTAGATGGTATAAAAATGATGGTTTTACGCTAGGTCCGGACCAAATTTGCATTCTTGCGATATGTCCACAAAAGTAAACAGTTGTAGTTGAAATTGAATCCAAAATGTCGTTTCCTTTTAAAAGAAGCAAATGCCAAAATGGTAATTCTCTCTTTTCTCAATTACAGTATATAGACTGCGGTCTTAACGCGTAGACTCATTTCATTTCACTTCTTTAAATCAAAATCAAAGCAGTGTTGTTTGGTTTGGGATTCCTTACTGAGTGGGGCAAGCGAAGCGAGTTTTGCGAAGTTCGCTCCTGAGATCCAATGGAAAGAGAAGCTGGTGGTGGTGGTGGTTATAGAGGAAGAGGAAGAGGTAAAGGCGGACGAGGTGGTGCTAGGTAGATATGGCAAAACGGGTCAGAATTTTTTGACCCGACCCGACCCGACCCGAAAAATACCCGAGCCGAACCCTATTTTTTTTGACCCGAAGCAAAAACGGGTGACCCGTGACCCGACCCGTGTTTTTTGCGGGTCAACCCGACCCGACCCACGACCCGAACCGAACCGAACCATTTTTTTAAAACTTTTTTTTTTTTTTGGGGGTAAAAAAGTAGTAAAACCAAGACAATATTGGTTTAATTGTTTATTGTGAACTTTAAGGAAACAATTGATACATTTACATAACTATATGCAAATTAATTGAAAAATAAATTGTTGAACATTCTGTAATGAGTAAATATTTTTAGATATCAAATAGCAAAGTACATGCCAAGATAATCTGGTTACAATAGAGTTAAAAACATAGATTTAAAATTGTAGACATATGAGAAATATTCACAAGTGTGAAAATAGTGAAGCTAAAGTATCAAATTAGCGTAAATTATGAATACTTGACCTATTTTTTAATAATTTATGTTCAAAATAAACGGCTTTTCAAAATAAATTATGATATTTCCTAGAGTATGTGTTACTTAACAATAATATGATATTCATAAAAAAGACCATGTATAAATAAGTAAGCAATCAAATTTTAAAGTATATCTCAAATTGAAATAGAGTGTCAACCACAACGAATAATAGATTATAAAATTAATTTTTAAGATTGTAAATTTCTTATATATTTTTATTCTTTATCAAATGAGTTATCCAATAAGTCATTTGTAATTTTGTTTTATATTTGGAATGTTGATATTGTGTAGAAATAAAACTTATGTATTTGTTTTACTTATCTTTGTGTTATTTTGTTTTAGATAGCAATGTTAGGATTTGTATAATTTTAAAATTGTTGAATAAGTATTAATAAGTTTAACTGAGTTCATTCTTGATATAAGTGGTGAATTCAAAATAATGCATTTTATATCAAGTAATTTGTTGCATAACTTTCCAAATAACAGATATATGTTGTTTTCTTTATTAAAATAAAAAAATAAAAAAAATTCATGTGAAAAATACGGGTCAACCCGACCCGATCCGAACCCGACCCGACCCGCCCGTTTTGCCATGTCTAGTGCTAGGGTAAGTGCTGCTGGAGAAGGAGCTGGTAGAGGAGGAGGGAGGGGTCCTCCTTGGCATGGTGCAACTCAGGCGTGGTCGGAACAACAACAACAACCACCACGACCAAGACAACCACAGCCACAGCCACAGCCACATGGTGGTGGTGGTCGTCTGGGGAGTCAATGGGTGGGTCCCACGTCTGAGGGGTCGAGCTGGGCCAGCAAGGTTGCTGGTGCTAGTGGTAGTGCTAGCGGCAGTAGTGGAGGAAGAGTAGTGAGAGGCCAGGGTGATAGTAAGTGGGGGGAAGTGGGACGCACTGCCCCATCTATTCCTTCTCAGCCTCGGCTTCAGCCTCAACCTCAGCCTCAGCCTCCTGTCGCTGGTATTAGATCTGGATCTCTTCTCTTTTCTGCCTTTCTTTTTTTTTTTTTTTTCTCTTTTTTCTTTTTTTTGTGTGCTAATAAAATTGGGAAAACCATCTTGGAAAATTATGGTGCTAAAGTTGTTTCTCTGTAACAAAGAATTTTTTTGTGTAGGATCAAATTCTATTAGGAGGCGATGCCCTTGAAGATAAGCAAAATATATAATATAGTAATGGGTGTTTCACAATATTGGTGTGTTACTAATATGAGAGTGATGATAGCAATAATACAAATTTTACTTCCTTGTCAACTTTTAAACATATAACAAGACAAAAGTAATTAAGACACCAATTTCATTCATTCACACTTTAGTTTGTAAATTTTTTTTAAAAGAAAAATAAAAGCTTTAGCATTTTCCTAACTGTTTTATCAGTGTATTACATTGTTGTTTTATCTGGAAATTATAAATTATTATTTAAAGTGTCAAATATATGGGGAAAAAGCTCCATGAAGTGTATGATTGTGTATTGGGTTTTGGGGTTCATAGACTTTTTTGTTTGCCTTACTGAATTATCATTTATCAATATGATATTACATTTGTAAAAATGGTCACCTTGGTTAATTTATATATATATTTTTTTTTGAAAGTGTGGTTAATTTATTTCTTATACTTAGTTTAATATATCAATGATTCACATTGACCGTAATTCCTTAAGATTTACTTCCTTTAAAAGCCAAGAAGTTATAATTATATTTAGATTGGATTTATGGTGAAAATGTGTAGTGCAGTCTACCGTTTATGGTTCTACTGTAGACTACTATAGTTATTATGAATATTCAAATTTCAACAGATTCCTCATATTTATGATTTTTTTTCTTGAATTTGAGTACTTTAGAAGCTTTTCTAAACTTAGAAGGAAACTATTCGAGTAATAGAAACGTGCATTATGGTTAGACCCTTTCAACTGTTCTTGACTTCACTGAAAAGATCATTAATGGAAAGATGTTGTCTTTTCCCATATTGATCTGCATGCTGTGCTAAAAAATTTAAGTTAAAAAGTCAGCATTATTCCTCGGCATCATTGCCTTCGTCTTTTGTTGGACCACTCTAGAGTGAGAAAATTAAAGTAAAATTTTATTTGAAGAAGTATGAAATTATATGCATAAAAAATGTATGTCATGCAAAGTTAATCTCATTCGTATAAGAATTTTGATATCTATTTGCTAAAGACGATATCCATTCATTAAAAACTTTTAAAAATGATAACACATATCATCATCTTTTAACAATAAGAAACTGAGTTTTGCAAAAAATGTTAGAGACATTGGTTGGCTTTGTATTAGGCATGTGCTAAATTGTATTAGGCATGTGCTGAATTGTGTTACACACATGGCATAGAAGTTATGGTAGTTAGTTACCTAGGCCAGTTGGCAAGGAATGATCAGAGTTAGTTACAGTGGTGAGCATGAGAGTATAAGTTTGATTGTAATGAGAGGAAAGGGAAATCATTGATGAATGAATACTAAACACTACAATAGTCTCTATTTCCATTTCTGTTCTCTCCATCTTTCTTAAGGAGGCCTGGTTGTCCTTGAAATCAACCAGAAATATTCTTTTCTCTGTATCAATCCAAGATTATCTTAGTTGAGTCTTAACAATTAATTGGTATCAGAATTAATCACTATGTCGAGTAATCGGACGTAGCTCATTGAGTATGGGATCAAATGAGTTGCGGCTTTGTGGTCAGATATCGGAGGGGGCGACTCAGAGGCTAGATTAAAATTACTGATAGGTGAGTGGAGCCACCTAAAAGAAAAAGGGCTACCATTGGATATTTAAATTTTTGTAATGAATGATGCCATATACTAAATTGAAACTCTTCATCAAATACCTTCAACCATACACAATGAAAATTTTGTCATTCATACTTTCTTATTTATCATTCTACATGAGTTTGGGTGCAATCTTTAGCTTAATTAGTTTTTAATGAACACCCATTTTAGGCAAGAAAAGAAAAAAATAATAACAAAAGACATATGTCATTGAATTTTCCATTAGATAAATTATAAATTTCAAAGATTTATACCTAGAAAATCAATGTTCTCCAAGTAACAAATAAAACATCTTATATTACCATTCCAACTTTCTAAGCATTACTATTGTCTAAAACTCAAAATACGTGAAGAAAATTTTTGGGATGTTAAAATTTAGTGGGAGTATTTTAAACATTACACAATGGAATATTTTAAGAATTATAAACTTTTATTTGGTTTTAATTGAGAGAACAACAATATGACATATTTCTCTTTTCCAAAATATTAAGGGGGAAATTACTTGATTTTAAAGTTTAAGGATGAATTGTGAACTACCCCAAACATAAAAGGATGAAAAGTGTTTTAATGCTAAGTTTTTGTTTTTGTTCTTTGTTTTTGTGTGTGTATGTGTGTGTGTGTGTAAAACTATGTGTTTTTACTTAAAATGGTGCATAAAGAAAAAAAAATACAAAATACAAAAGTTCAGCACAAGAACATTGTATGTGAAATAATGAATTTTGGCTCAACAAAAATTGTCTAATAAAAAAAAAATTCTAGAAACACAAAGAATGACACAACATTTTCATAATACCTTTATAATTTTGTTATATTTTACTTTGACTTGTAAAGAATTGATACCTTAGCAGTTGTGAAAATATTGTGACGACAACAAAATGTCTTAACATTTTCACAAAAGAAATGCTATGACCACAACATTTTCATTACAAATCATAAGTAATAGGTTGTTACGGATTGTTATTAGTGGGCAAAAAAGTAATTTCATTGGTAAGTTTAAATTAGAATAACAATTTACCACCTAAGATTTGTTATGAAAATATTGTGAAAAATATTGTGGATGTAGCACTTTTTTTTTTTCACAATACCTTTATTTTTATTTGTAGTTAGTTCCAGTATGATATTTATTGTTTTATTTTGACATATAAAAAATTAACACCTCAACAACTGTGAAAATATTGTGGCAATTTTTTGTGTTAATATTTTATTATTATTATATAAGCAAGTTCAACGGATGATATTACCCAAAAAAAAAAAAAGGAGAAGAAGGCAAGTGGGAATTGAACAACTCTTAAACCAAAACACTTTATCACCATCAACACATATAAATATTTAAAAGAGGAAAAACTGAAATGAGCAAGAAAACTGGTATGAATGGTGATATGTTTAAAAAAAGATGGCTAGCTCCTGTGAAACAATGGGTTTATGCTCACCAAAGGCCAAAAATATTGTGGAAATGTCTCTACTCTATCAAGTTTTGTTTTGTTAAATTGTGACTTTTTGCTTTTTCAAAGCAAAGCACTCTATTTTGGCTTAGAAAAAAGACAAAAACTTGACTAAACCAGACCAAAGCACTGTATATATAGGCATTGACATTTTTTATATAGACTAGTTAGAGTGGCATGTGCAAGGCATGTGCTACCTCTTGAGTGAAAAAATTAAGATAAAATTTTTATTTAAAGAAGTACAAACCTATATACATAAAAAATGTATGTCATACAAAGTTAATCTCATTCATATAAGAATTTTGATCACACACAAAGTTAGGGTAGCAATTTAACATATAAATATCTTTTTTACTATAATAATTTCTTAGTACTTATTTGCTAAAGGTACTATCCACTCACTAAAAACTTCTAAGAATGATAATAAATATCATCACCTTCCAATAATAAGCAACTGAGTTTTGCTAAGATATTGTCACAATATTTAAATTTTCATAATGAATGATGTCATTTGCTACAATTAAAACTTTTCATCAAATACCTTCAACCATACACAAAGAAACTTTTTTCATTCATACTTTCTTCTTTATTATTTTACATGAGTCTAGGTGCAATGTTTAGCTTACTTAGTTTTTAATAAACACTCATTTAGGAAAGAAAGAAAAAAAAAAGAAAAGAAGAAGAAGGCATGTGTCATCGAATTTTCCATTAGATAAATTATAAGTTTCAAAGATTTAAACCTAGAAAATCGATGTTCTCTAGATAATAAATAAAACACCTTATATCCTCATTCCAACTTTCTAAGCATTACTACCTACTAAAACTCAAAATACATGAAAAACATTTTTGGAATGTTAAAATTTAGTGGAAGTATTTTAAACATTACACAATTTAATATTTTAAGAATCATAAGCTTTCATTAGGGTTTAACTGAGAGAATAATAATATGAAATATTTGTTCTTTTCTAAAATATTAAGGGGAAAATTGCTTGATTTTAAAGTTTAAGGAGGAATTGTGAATTACTACAAACATAAAGGATTAAAAGTGTTTTTATCCTCTCTTTTTTTTGTAAGACTATGTATTTTTACTTAAAATGATGCGTAAAGATAAAAATACAATAAAAAATACAAAATGTATATAAAATGGTGAATTTCGGCTCAACAAAGTTGACTAAACCAAAAACAATTCTAGAAACACAACATAATGGTATAATATTTTCGTAATATCTTTATGATTTTGTTACTTTTTATTTTGTTTCCTAAAGAATTGACACTTTAATAGTTGTGAAAATATTATGACGACAACAAAATGTCTTAATATTTTCACAAGAGAAATACAACTAAAACAAATTATAAGTAATAAGTTGTTATGGGTTTTTATTGTTGGGCAAAAAAGTAATTTAATTGGTAAGTTTAAATTATAACCAATAACAATTTACTAACTATGATTTGTTATAAAAGTATTGTGAAAAATGTTGTAGATGTTACACTTTTTTCTTCATAATACATTTATTTTTAGTTGTGGTTGGTTCCAGTATGATATTTTATTATTTTATTTTGACCTATAAGGAATTAACACCTGAAAATTTGTGAAAATATTGTGGCAATTTGTTGTGTTAATTTTTTTTTTTTTTAAGGTAACAGCTCATATGTACATTAAAAAAAAATAAAAAGCTTGTTCAATTGGTGATATTAGCCAAAAAAGAAAAAGAAAGAAAGAAAGAAAGAAAGAAAGCTAGTGAAACAGTGAGAATTGAATGAACCAAACTTACTGTAGCCATACACACCACACCCCCCCCCCCCCCCGCGCCGGCGCCCCAAAAAAAACCTAGTGAAACAGTGAGAATTGAATAAACCAAACTTATTATAGCCATGTCCCTGTAGCTTTACATATTGACTCTTTTTATATATACTAGTTAGGGTGGCACGTGCACATGCTACCTCTTGAGTGAGAAAATTAAGATAAATTTTTATTTGAAAAAGTAAGAAACTATATACATAAAAAATGTATGTCATACAAAGTTAATCTCATTCGTATAAGAATTTTGATCACACACAAAGTTATGGTAGCTATTTAACATATGAATATCTATTTTACTATAATAGTTTCTTAGTATTTATTTGCTAAAAGTAATATCCACTCACTAAAAACTTCTAAGAATGATAATGAATATCATCATCTTTCAACAATAAGCAATTGATTTTTGCTAAAGCATGGTCACAATATTTAAATTTTTGTAATGAATGATATCAAATACTACAATTGAAGATCTTCATGCTTTCCAAAAAAAAAAAAAAAAGATCTTCATCAAATACCTTCAACCATACACAATGAAAATTTTGTCATTCATACTTTCTTCTTTATCATTCTACATGAGTCTAGGTGCAATCTTTAGCTTAATTAGTTTTTAATGAACACCCATTTTAGGCAAGAAAATAAAAGATAACAAAAGAAATTTGTTATCGAATTTTCTATTTGATTAATTATAAGTTTTGAAGATTTAAACCTAGAAAATCAATGTTATCTAGGAAACAAATAAAACACCTTATATCATCATTTCTACTTTCTAAGCATTACTACCATCTAGTACTCAAAATACGTGAATAAAATTTTTGGGATGTTAAAATTTAGTAGGGGTATTTTAAACATTACATAATGAAATATTTTAAGAATCATAAACTTTTATTAGGGTTTAATTGAGAGAATAACAATATGACATATTTGCTATTTCCCAAAATATTAAGGGTGAAATTGCTTTATTTTTTAAAGTTTAAGAAGGAATTGTGAACTACTCCATACATAAAAGGTGAAAAGTGTTTTAATCCTAAATTTTTATTTTTGTTTATTTTTGTTTGTTTTTTGTTTGTGTGTGTAAAACTATGTGTTTTTACTTAAATTGTTGCATAAAGAAAAAAATTACAAAAATTCAACCAAAGAAAATTGTACGTAAAACAGTGAATTTTGGCTCAACAAAAATTGACTAATAAAAATAAAAATTCTAGAAACACAAAGAATGACACAGCATTTTCATAATACTTTTATAACTTTGTTATATTTTACTTTGACTTGTAAAGAATTGACACCTTAGTAGTTGTGAAAATATTGTGATGGCAACAAAATGTCTTAACATTTTCACAAAAGAAATGCTGTGTTTACAATATTTTCATTACAAATCATAAGTAGTAGGTTGTTACGGGTTGTTATTGGTGGAAAAAAAGTAATTTCATTGGTAAGTTTAAATTAGAATAATAATTTACCACCTAAGATTTGTTATAAAATGTTGTGGATGTAGAACTTTTTTTTTTCACAATACTTTTATTTTTAGTTGTGATTGGTTCCAATATGATATTTTATTATTTTATTTTGACATATAAAGAATTAACACTTCAATAATTATGAAAATATTATGTCAATTTGTTATGTTAATATTAATATTAATATTAATATTATTATTATTATTATTATAAGAAGCAAGTTACCACCAAAAATAAAATAAATAAATAAAAAGAAGAAGAACACATAACAGTGCGAATTGAATAAACCAGATGTACTGTAGCTATACTCATTGCCTCCTTTTATATATAGATAGAATATACCGTCACTGTAGCTATGTGTACCTTTGTTAATAATGTCTGTTTATTTTTCTGGGGCAGCCTATGCTTTGCTCTAGTGTGTGATCAATTTTGGAGAGAGCTATTTCTTTTGTTGTTATTGCACTCTCTCTTAGAGAGGTTTTGATGTGTTGAGCTTAAGAGGGCCCTCTCCTTCAAAAAAGAAAGAAAATTGTACAGTCTTCTTCTGTATTTGAAAATTTTCATGCTATGGTCAATTTCTTGATCTCATGTGCCAACAGAAATGCTTTCTATTGCAGAAAACAGAGCAAATTGAATTCAATATTTTTTAGCAGCCACAGTGCTTAACAACATTTTCCCCCTTCTACAGATCCTGCTGTTGAAAAATTGAAATTAAAAGAAATTTCAAAAGATTCAGACAAGATTATCCCTGTAAAACGACCTGATAAAGGTGGCATGCTTGCTATACGGACTGTTGGACTTCGTGCCAATCATTTTCCAGTCAAATTCAACCCAAATACTATTATAATGCACTATGGTGTTGATGTCAAACCCGCAGTGCCCCCCAAGAACGGTCGACCCGTGAGAATATCAAAATCTGTTCTTTCAGTAATTAGAAACAAATTATCTTCTGATGATCCTGCACGATTTCCCTTGGCAAACACTGTATATGATGGCGTGAAGAACATATTCAGTGTCGTACCATTGCCCACTGGAAAATTTAATGTGGAAGTCCATGCGGGAGAAGACATGAAGGGTGGTTCATATGTAGTTACCATAAATCTTGTGAATGAGATCAAGTTTGGCAAGTTGAAGGATTACTTAAATGAACAGCTCTTGTCAATCCCCCGAGATGTATTACAAGGAATGGATGTTGTAATGAAGGAGAATCCATCTAGGTACATGATCCCGTTTGGGCCGAGTTTTTTCCCTAGAGAGCCTAGGGAAGGAGATGATCTTGGGTGGGGCATCACAGCATCTAGAGGATTTCAACATAGCCTAAAGCCCACGTCCCAGGGTCTAGCACTGTGTGTGAACTACTCAGTTCTGGCATTTCGGAAGAAAATGTCAGTTCTAGATTTCCTCTGGGAGCATATTCCAAACTTTGATATAAATAATTTCCGAAGGTTTAGGAGAGATGTAGAGGATGCATTGGGGGGACTGAAAGTTACTGTGACGCATTGGAAAAGCAAACAGAAATACATAATTCGGGGGTTAACGAGGGAGAATACTCAGGAATATTCATTCATTCAGGAAGGCCCAGATGGCCAGAATCCACCTAGGCAAGTCAGAATTGTTGACTATTTCAGGGAGAAATATGACAAGGATATTAAGTACAAGAATATTCCCTGCTTGGATTTAGGAAAAGCGAATAAAAAAAATGCTGTACCAATGGAGTTTTGTGTCTTAGTTGAGGGGCAAAGGTATCCAAAGGAGCATTTGGATAGAAATGCGGGTATCATGTTGAAGAACTTATCACTAGTGCCACCAAGGGTTAGGCAGAGAGAGATATGCAGCATGGTACGCTCAGAAAATGGACCTTGTGGGTATGTGCATTCAAACTTCATTCTTTTTATTTTGATAGCATGTAATTAGCATGGAGCTTCTATTGTTGCTTTATATGTTGATGCATTTAAACAACAAATTAGGGTGCATGAGTGACATCAGTATTAGGAGGGGGTTGTTTCACTTTGATTACACTTGAAAATGATGCTATAATGATATAAATTTTGCACTTTTTTCATTTGGAGAAGAGAGAAAATTGTTAGTGGCCTACTATTTGCCATAATTTAGCCATGAAAAGGGCTAAAACTTCACAGATTTTGCACTTGGCTTTCATGTTGTAATTATGAGTTTAATAATCATTAGCTTTTTATACTAATAAGTGCCGGTTCAAATGGCACTTCCACGTCTCACAAATGTGAGCAAAGGGTGAGGTCCCGAGTCAAAGCCCGCCACATACATCCTGCATGCATAACTTACCGATAAAAAAAATTAACACTGTATTTTTTTACTATGAACTCATGCTGGCCACCTTCAATTATTACTAATCAGTGACTTGAGCATCATTATTATTTTCTTTTTGACATTGATTCGGTCACTACACCAACTATGATAGGCATGTATGATGATTGTAGTGTGAGTAATGTACAGCTAAATGGGTTATTTACAATTAAGTAACCTGCTATTACTGGACTAATAAATGTGGGACAGATAAACCTTGTATCTCCTATATCATGCTGATCTTCTGATAGATGAAAATAGAAAAGCTTGAGACATTTGGCCGAGTACAAAGCTTATAAAAAAATTGTTTTATATTCTATATCTTAAGATTTTAAGATTCAGGATTCATTAGTTGACATGGATTTCCTTACATTAATTGATTGCATCGAATCACTTGATGCAATTTGAATAATGCTGTGGTGATTTTATTTAATATTATTTGATTTGTTATGTTCCATTGGCAGTGGAGGAATGGCTCAAAACTTTGGAATGGAAGTAAACACAAGCATGACAAGAGTTAAAGGACGTGTTCTTGGGCCACCTGTGTTGAAGCTAGGTGCTCAGAATGGCAAAGTGTTAAAGGTAACAGTCGACAAAGAGAAATGCCAGTGGAATCTTGTTGACAAATCTGTTGTGGAAGGTGAAACAATTGACCGATGGGGTGTTATTGACTTCAGCTCTAATGATTATAAATCGAGGCTGAATCCTGATTTTTTCATTCCAAAGCTTATCAATCGATGCATAAATCTAGGTATCCACATGGAGGAGCCTCTCATATATTAAGTGCACTTCAATGAATAAACTCTCAAGGGTTGATGTGTTGCTTGAACTACTTGAAAGTGTCAATGAAGAGGCTTATAAGAAAGGCAGAGGACATTTACAAATTCTACTTTGTGTGATGTCTAGGAGGGATCCTGGGTACAAAAATTTGAAGTGGATCTCTGAGACCAAGGTTGGTATAGTGACGCAGTGTTGTCTGTCCACCTGCATAAAGAATGACCAGTATTTTGCAAATCTTGCTACCAAGATGAATGCCAAGCTTGGAGGCAGCAATGTAGAGCTTAATGACCCGCTCCCCCATTTTGGAGGCAAAGGCCATGTAATGTTCGTGGGGGCTGATGTTAGTCATCCTGGTGCTAGGGATTTCGCAAGTCCATCCATCGCAGCTGTTGTTGCTACCAAGAACTGGCCTGCTGCAAATCGCTACGCAGCACGCGTCTGCCCACAACTCCATCGGAAGGAGAGGATTCTGGATTTTGGAAATATGTGTTTGGAGCTTGTACAGTTGTATGCTCAGCTAAATAATGTCTTGCCAGACCATATTGTGGTTTTTCGTGATGGTGTAGGCGAGAGCCAATTTGAAATGGTTCTCAATGAGGAGTTGCTAGATCTGAAGATGGCACTGCAAAAAATCAAGTACTCCCCAACCATCACATTTATCGTAGCCCAAAAGCGACACCGGACTCGTCTATTTCTGGAGAACGAGAGGGATGGGGGTCCCACTGGCAATGTGTCTCCTGGCACAGTTGTGGACACAACAATTGTTCACCCATTTGAGTTTGATTTCTATCTTTGTAGCCACTATGGAAGGCTTGGGACAAGCAAGCCCACGCACTACTATGTCCTCTGGGACGAGCATGGATTTACTTCTGATGAATTGCAGAAGCTCATGTACCACATGTGCTTCACCTTTGTTCGGTGCACTAAACCTGTAGCACTGGTCCCACCGGTGTACTATGCTGACCTTGTTGCCTATAGAGGGCGACTATACTACGAGGCAGTGGTGGAAGGGCAATCTCCAGCATCAGCAACATCCTCTTCTTCATCATCAACATCGTCATCTCTGTTTTCAGCAGCATCACTTGATCCAAATTTCTTCAAGTTGCACGCAGACCTGGAAAATATAATGTTTTTTTGTCTAAACTGGCTGTATCATGGCCAGACAGTGCCCGACGCCTTCCTTTCCTAGATGTGAACTAGTAAAGGAGTTTGTGCGTGAATCTAAAGGGGTTATTAGTTGCTTTTTTTTTTCTAGTTGAAAGCAATGGAGAATGAACCTAGCAAATGGGTTACAATTCTCGGTATGTCTTGTCTTCCGTTTCCTCTAAAGACAGATGATTTGTTTGGATGATTTATTGTAATAATTTGGTTATGTTCTTTTTTTTTCTTTTTCTTTTTTTGAGGAATAATTTGGTTATGTTCGAGTCTGTGTTTCCTCTGTCATCTCTGTGTTTCCTATTAGTTGTCATGGTTTGTGCAGTGGAACGTCACTCATCTGTATGAATAGACAGGGATTGAATTTTTGTGGTTTTCATATTTGGTTTTTAAATGTGTTTGGGTTTTTGGAGTCAGTGTGGCCTTTAATGTGTTTTTTTTTTTTTCTTCTTCTTCTTTTACGTGTTATGTGACATGTGAAAGAATGCATTGCAATGGTTTGACGTGTGTATGAATAAAATTTTGATGTTTGGCATCATATATATATATATATATATATATATATATATATTTATATTTATATTACTATTTACTGGATTTCTCTTGTTTGGACTTTTCATTTTTCTACCCTTAAATATTAAATTCTACTCTACTTGGACTCCTATAAATATATAAAATTAAAAATTTTAAAACTTCTAAATTTTAGCTAAATAAAAATGCAGTTCCACGTTTTACAGATTTGGTCCTAATTTTAGATTTAAAAAAAAAAAAAAAAAATAAAAATAAAATAAAATAAAAACTACCAGGCACTAAATCTATATGTTTATTCGTTTTGAATTGTTCATCCTTTACTCTCGTCCAATATTTTTTGCAAATTAAAAATATATAAATTAAAAAAATGCAAATATAAAATAATACAGTAAAAAAAATAAAAAACCAACGGGGAGAAGCACATACAAATCCCAATTAGGATTTTTCTTTTTTCCTTGAATTAGAGTGACTCAGTGAGTCCCATGCCAAAGCGGTCCCGGCCCACGTTAAGCGTCTAACGAGGCCTAAGATATCATAGTGCATGTGGGTCAGAAGATTGTATTCCAAGTTGAGTCCATTTCTGCCTAGGGCTCACCCAGTTCTCTGCATTCTCAAATTAAGGCTTGCTTTCTAGCCTGCGATTGGTCGTGGATCATATTGTACAACCCTTTAGTCGCATATCCAATAGTCCGGCCCAATGGATATCTGCACTCTCAAGAAGTCCATTTCCTCTAAATGGGTTTCATCTCCTCGAATTGATTTTAGAAGAATCCTTTTTGTTTGATTTCTACATGTAGCATTAGATGTCATTTTTCTTTTTTAAACCAAAAAAAAAAAAAAAAATGCATTAACAAAATCATAATGACAACTTTGTTTTAATTCGAGCAAAATTTTATGAATACAATTTTTTTTCTCGCAACTTGTTAATTAAGTTTACAAATTATAATTGAAGGAATATCACTTTTACATAGGTTTATTATTACCATCATTTTTGTTATGGAACAATTACAAGTAGATACGTCAATAATTATGAAAAGTTATTAAAAAATTTCACCTTTCGACTTGCTGTTTTAGTTTATCTCCTTATCTGCATTTTTCTCCCCTTACTCTACCTCCCACCCATGAAATTAAGTTTGAATGAATGTAAGGAAACAAAATTTATAAAAGTGATAAGTTATACTTGAAGTAACAATTACAAGGTATGAACTTGGACAAAACAGATAGAGAGCGCCAAAGAGGCTATCCCTGTGAGGCAGGCAATGCGTGTTAAGGAAAAAACAAAAATGCTCCATGGTGCATGTATATGCAATCAGCCTAAATTCTTTGGAATGAACTGAAGATTTTTCTTGTGGTAACCAAACAAACGTAAGGAACAGGAAAGAAAGAAATACACTCACAGTTGCGACAATATCATACCATATTACCGTGGTTCTTAAGTTTGTAGGGAGGGAGAGAGAGGAGACCCCAATCAATAATATACCGCAACTCCTCAAAAAGTGGCATTTCATTAGACGAACAAAAAAAGTGATGTGCAAGATGCCCACATTCTAAACATCTCTAACGTATATCTTTAAATGAATGTAAGGATAAAAAATTTATAAAATTTATACCTTATACATGAAGTAACGTTACTTTAATATGAACTTACAACTTATAACGTTTATGTACCAATTATAACATTTGTGAAAATCTTATATCGCTAGACTCATTTATACCACAACGTGTACCACAAAGCTATGCAGATCTTTGACAAAAAAGAACAGCAATTAGTAGTGATTAAGATGAATTCCTCTAATGTCCTTTGGCTAGTGAGCCATGATTGTAGGATTACCTCACTTAAACAAGATAACCTACAACAAGATCATCCAATCACATGCCAAATATGCGTAGAGCCTATGCAATCAAACCAGAAATTCAAACTATAATAACAACTGTGTGCGCCCTTTTTTTATAATGCCAAATACATTGAAACTCACATTGACAACAAGGTGCCAAATATTAAATGTCCTATATTTATTTATGTTGCATAAATTGCAAGTTTAAATAAGAATTAATAAATAAAATTTATATCATATGTATTCCATATCTATATTTGCTACCTCACTTTGAAGGCTTCACACATCATTATTTTATTTATTTTATTTTTAAACCAAATTTTATCACTACAAACATGTTTCTCTTATATTTCTATTGAGTACGTATTACAGTCCATTTCAGTCCTATTTGGTCTAATTCAGTCTCATTTGGTCCACATTGGTCCTATTTCGTCCAATTCTGTCCATTCTGTCTACTTCGGTTCTATTTGGTCTATTCTTTTTACATTGGTCCTATTCGGTCCACTTAGATCTTATTTGGTCCATTTTGGTCCTATTTAGTCTATTATGTCCACTTTGGTTTTATTCGGTCCATTATGTCTTATTCAGTCGACATTGGTCCTATTCGGTCTACATTGGTCCCATTTTGTCCATTATGTCCACTTCAGCCCTATTCAGTCGGTTTGCTCCATTAGGTCTTATTCGGGGCCACTTTAGTGCTATAAGCTTCACTTCAGTCTATTCATTATTATTCGGTCCTTTCAGCCTGCTTTGGTTCTATTCGGTCCTATTTATAAATTTCGGTCCATTTTCGTCCACTTCGGTATTATTCAGTCCATTTGGTGTTATTCATTCTAATTTGGTCTTATTCGGTCTTATTTATGAATTTTAGTCTATTTTGGTCCGCTTCGGTATTATTTGGTCCATTTGCTGTTATTCGTTCTAATTTGGTCTTATTAGTCTAATTTGGTCCTATTAGCTCCATTCGGTTCTATTCGGTCCTTTGGAACTAGAATTATTGATTTTCATTTTTTTTTAACATTGTATCATTGAACAAAGTAAAGATATTTAACATTTACTAACTATCGAGTATATCGCACGGGTTAGCTTAGTTATTATAGTTGCTGAGATTACATAATAGATCAAGCAATCCCCAAGTTCTATATATATGCTGCTATTTTCATGACCACAAGGTATGAGAAAACACCACCAAACTACTCTTATTGTTAAAAGAAAAACCATGTGTATTGAATTAAACATTGGAGAGACTTAATTTGATTTTTTTTTTCTTCATAATTCAAAGGTTGAATGAGGGAGGAATTGAATCCTAGAAGTTTCCATTGTAAATATCAAGAGATGCTAATTGAACTACAAGACTCTTAGCATGCAAGACTTAAAAACCAGTTTCACACTAGTGCCACCAAGGTCATTTGATATTCTTTTGTGCATGAAAACAAGTCGTCCTAATTGCAAGCAACCCGTGTAATAAATAGGAACAACTTTGTGTATATGATATTCTAAAAAAAATATTATAAAAAATTAATTTTTAAAAAAAAAAAAAAAAAAAAAAAAAAAAAAAAAAAACCTCTGTATGAGATCAATGCCCACCTTTTTTGTAACCTCCTCTTGATGTTAGACAATAGTGACCTTAGTTTAATTAGAAGTTGTATTCTTAATGTACCTAAAACTGTTGTAACTCCTTAACTAAATTCTTCATTAAAAAAAACGTTTGGTGTCTTCCTCTCCCATGCATGACCCATGACCTTTTGCACAGTTTATAAAGGTGCACATGGTGGGGATAGATGTTCGAACCCTTTAATCAGAGCCAGAACTTTAATTAAGTGAGCTCTGATTGGAGCTGGCTACTTCAATGGTGTTTACAACCAAACTCAAAGGGGCCGGGGCTTTAAACCCTTGTCAGCAGGCAGGAAAGAACGTTTAATTAGTAGGACTAGTTTGTTGGTATAAGTGGGTGTAACAGACAGACCGATATGAATTGCTCTTCCATTTGTTTCTCTAACTAGTTACGTGACTGCCTTTAAGTATTACAAGTAAAAGTCCTCGTGAGCCTTGCGAGCTTTGTAAGAATCTTTATTGTCCTTATGAACTGCATGTATTTAGGGCACAAACCTAAACTTGGGACACAGCAATAAAAGAAGGCTTAACTAATGAATTAAAGAACTTTTTATAGGCTACTTATTTACTTTCTTTTTCTTTTCTTTTTTCTTTCTTTGCTACTTCAGGTGTTGGAATTTTCTTAGCCATGGGTTAATTGGTTAGGAGAGTAATGAAAGTATTATGATTTAGATATCTTCTCTGTAGACTGTAATAAAACTATAGTGGTGTCAATGAAATTTAAGTATGGGAGTCTTAAATCCGACCCCAGCAGGCAGCCAATGAAGTATCAGAGATTCAGTGTGGACAAACCATGCATATGATTGTCATATATTTAAGGAAAGGGGAAACTTTATAATTGTTTTCTTTAAGCTTATATATATTAAGGATATTATTATTATTATTATCAGAAATAATTACCTTAGTTAATATGTTTTGACGTGACACTAAACATGCTAATTGCCATATCATCAATATATAAACATTTTAAACTAAAATTAATAGCATTTTTAGCATTTTTTTTCAAGTGAAAAAGCTTACCTTTGGACCGTCATATACGTTCTTCAGTTTTAAGACGATTGTACTCTTTCTTGATTCCTCTCTTCTTCTTTTTTTTCTTTCTTCTTTTTTTCCTACACTTTTTCCATTTAATTCTATTTATTTCCTCTTTTGAAGACCAGTCCCAGTGTGAAGTTTCTATAGTCATTGTATCTTTTTTAAAACAATAATAATTTTATCTTAAATATTTAAATTTAATTTATGGTGTTTGAATAAGAACCCCTAACTAGATTAAATGGATGCATGAATACCGAGCAACCACACTAAAGTGACATGTGCAGGCACATGGTAGGGTCCAATCCAATTTTTATTTTTATTTTTTGATAATTTGATAGTTACAAATTACAATAGAGGGGGAGAGATTTGGATTTAGACATCTTTGTTGAAAATATTAAAAAATATTAATTGAACTATAAAATTTTTAGTAGGTTTAATGTTCCAAATCTATAATTGGAAATCACTTCATGAAAAAATAAAATTACCTTAAGGGTCGTCAATGGGCCGGGTCGGGCCGGCCCGGCCCATTTTTACTTGGCCCATGGGCACAATGGGCTGGGCATAATGAGTTATTAACTAGTTAATGGGCCGGGTCAGGCTAGGCCGAAAGAGGAAACCTTAGCCCATGACCCTGCCCATGGGCAATGCCCATTTTGTCTTTAGCGAGCTGGGCTATCAGGTTGGGCCTAATGGGTTACCCATGGGCTTGTGTTAGCATATTATTTTATTATTTTTATAAGGAAAGAATCAATTTTTTATAAGGGAATAATCAATCTATTTTTTTAAAGGAAAGAATTAAAGAATTCAATATTTAATTACAAATTTTTTTACAGTCAAATCTATTTAATTTTTTGTTTTGTTGATGAAAACCTATTTAATTTTTTTATTTATTAAGGCTTTAAATAGTTTTTTTTATTTTTATCTTTAATAAAAAAATGTCAAATGGTTAATTCAAATTTGATAGACTACTAAAAAAATATATATTTAGTAAACTAAGTTTAGCACAATTACTTTAGGTATCTTACTGATTGAGGGAGTTCTCTTAAGAAATTCCTTTATAATATCTCAAGATCAATCCTTCATATACTTCCTATATATTTTTGTTATGAATTATGAGTTATTAGGCTGGGTTAATGGGTTAGGCCAACGGGCTGGGCAACAGGTTGGGCTACTGGGCTAGCCCACCGGGTACCCATGGGCATAAAAACTGGCCCACAGCCTAACCCACTTGGCTAGTGGGCTACCCATGGGCCTCAATAACAACGGACCGGGCCGCCCATTAGCCCGGTGGGCCGTCGGGTTTCTGGGTCGGGCTGTGGGACATGGGCTATTTGATGACCCTTAATTATAGTCTATATAAAAACAAAAAGAAAAAAAAAAACTAAATTAAGGAAATGACTCATGACCTTTTCCTTACATAGAGCTGTAAATGCATCATGATGTTTATAAACAATTTAAGATCGATTCAAGAAAACACTTATTTATATTCTTTTGTTTAACAAATGAATCACAAATTAAACCCAAAAAAAAAAAAATGTCTTGTGAATATGAAGCTTTATTTTAAGCTCAACTATTAAACGAGTCAAGTAATAATATAATAATCTGTTTGTGAATAAAGTTCATGAGTAAAAGATTCTATTTAAGCATATATAATATTAAATATTTATATGTATACATGTATAAAAATATACTTGTATAGAATTGAGAGATGACTATGTAAGCTTGTAAATAAGTTAATAAAATATCAAATTATTATTTATAATTTATTGATAATATAAATTATCTAGGTAATTTATTGATAATATAGATCTATTACGTAGTAAATATTATATAATTAGGCAAAATAATACTCTATTAGACAATGGTGAAACTTGATAACATATCTAATTTGCTCTCGGCCTCTGTCTAGAGCCATGAAGTGCATGTGAGATTTAAATAGATTCCAAATTAATCTCTTAAGAATAATTCTAGAACCACATTATTTTTTACAATTATTTTATGTGGTAGACTGTAACTGGTTGTCTGTCATTTTCAATCACTTTCACATACATATATTCACCATTTTTTATCCACTATTCAAAATCTGCTGCATCGAGGAGTTATGGAAAAATTGTAAGATATGGTCCGTATTCCTAATTTTTTTTTTTTCGTCTCCCGAATGCCATTCTAGTTCTGGCAGAATAGCAAGAAGGGAGTTCAAACCAGGTGGTGATGTGGTGAGAGCTTAGACACGTCATCAGCTTCCTAACTAGACAACCATATCTGGTCGGCCAGCATGTCAACGGCCACGCAATCAATGTCTCCTAAATCTGACCAACCCTCCAACGAACAGTGGACACGTCATTATACTCCCCGTGCTTGCAGGTGCAACATATTTTGTGCCTTCTCTCGTGACTTGTGACTTTCATATATCTACTACGTACTACTCTATTTTTGACTTTGACCCACACGGTTGGATATTCATTTTTTAGGCAATGCATTGCTATTTACTATTTAGTAGTTTATGGAGTTTTGTAAAGCCTAGTGAGAGCTTAAGACATAATTCGATTCATGGGGATGAAAAGAGAAACCAATAATCTAATGGTTCATTTAATCAATTGCTACCTTTTCTTTTACTTAGGTGGGGTTTGGATACAACGTTTATTGCCTTTTGGTCTTCCTGTGTTATCTTTTTTTTTTTTTTTTTTTTTCCCCCCTCTACGGCAGCATACATTTCGGGGGGACAATGGCTACTGTTTATGTTACTGTTCATGAACAGTAGATGTATATTTCTTACTTTCCAGCACTTTTCTTCCGTTTGTGGGTCTCGTGCATTGTTCATGCGACCCACAAAATTCACTTTTCAACAACTTTTTCATTAAAAATGGGTCTCACGGTACTATTCACACATTTAAAAATTATTTTGCTACAGTGTTTTCAATTTTCAGTTTTCAGTTTTAGCAAAATAAGTTTTATCCAAACGTGACCCTTAATCAATAGGGATAATAGGATGAAAAGGAAAATATTCCCATCTCTTCCCATATAAGTTTTCTTAAGTATTTATTTATTATTTTTTTTAAGTCTATTTTTCAATAGTTAAGTAATTTAGAGTATGTTTGGAACAGGGCTCCTTTCCCTCCATTCAAACATACCCTTATACTCTCTTTTTTTAAAAGAAAGAGACATCACTTCTCATAATTTGTTATAATATATTCTTTTCTACTCCTACCATCACGAAGTTATATATATATATATATATATATCTTTTGAATTTTCCTTGGGTCAACATTTAAAATTTATTGCTTGGGTGCGACAAATGCACATTTTTTTTTAAAAAAAATTGTAGGGAATAAATAAATATATAAAAGCATATTTTGTAGGGAATCAATAAATATATAAAAATTTGTAAGGTTGTGCCATGTGGTGCATTTTTTTATGTTCTCTTAATTTAGGCTTCTAAATCATTAAAGTTTACATTTATATCAAAGTATTAGTTCATTGAATTAGCCAATAGAGTAAATGCATATTGTGGGGGTAAAAGCCCAACATTATGTATTAGGCCTAGGGCCCTATTTGAAGATTACGGTGTGTCCGACGAAATGAAAATGATTGAGAAGGATTCCATGGGGAGAGATACCTAGAAACGGTCAAGGAATATAGTTCGAAGAGAGCATCGGTGTCCAAAGAGTGTATTCTCCTCAGATATAAAGAGTCTCGGTCAAGCAGATACCTAGGAGGTTCGAGTGATCTTCCTAGCGATTCCAATGATAAGGATAAGTTTTGGGCTTGTATGGAGACGATAAGAATGGAGAAATATCTAAAGGAAAAAGTTGCTACCACTGTATTTAATGCACTGCAGCAACTTTTCTGGCCGCATTTATGTGGAGAAGACCCCTGAACAGTGCAACTTCAACTACCAACACTCCTGGAGAACTGAAGAAGATACCTGATGTGACATGTACTCAAGTGAATGCTTGGATGAAGAACAAGTGTACGATGAAGATAGTTGATAAAAAGGCTATATAAATGGGAGAAGTCTCTGAAGAGGGGGGATCGGAAAAAATATAATAAAAGGAGGAGAAAGACTTTACTATAGCTCTAAGAACTGTATTCACCGTTCAATCAATAATATACCTTTTCGGACATCAATTTGTTTAGCTTTTAAGTGTGTTTTTACTTTGGTTCATTCTTGGATATCATAGTTAACAGTTGCTAAATTCACAACTAATCCAGCTCTTTCACCCACTCTCTACAAATTCATTGTTTTGGGCTTGGGCAACAAATCCTGACCCTACACATATATTAATTATCTATAGTTGTGTATTAATTATTTATAATAAATGAATTTATATAATTATTTTTATAAACTCTATATAAGAGATAATTTTTAATTGAAATAATAATAATAAATTTAGAATATGACATTCTTACTCAGGTTTAGTTGCTTTGACAATAATTGACACAAAAGTCATAAAAATTAAATATTTATGAGTTCACTAAAATTAATCTTAATCCTTTAAATTTCCTAACTCCTTTCAATCACATGTAATATATATATATATATGTGTGTGTGTGGGGGGGGGGGGGGGGGGGAACCAACATTGTAGTATTTATTCTATGTAATTAGAAAGATTACTATAGAATAAATATGTTTATTTTGTTATAGCATAATGAAATTTTAATATCATTTTTCTAAGATTTATATGAGAAAAAAAAATTATGTGAGAAACAATTTATTCGAAATATGATATTCTTACTCAAATTTAGTTGTTTTTTCTTCTTTTTTTTTTTTTTTTAGTAGGCACGAAACATACTTATCTATATTAACCACTATATCATTCAATTTTCAATTTGTGAACACATATATGTAGTGTGATCAAATCACTACACTACTCTTAATGTCTTTCTATTTTGTATATAAAATAACTAAAGATTACAATTTTTTAAAATGAAATTTATTAAAAAAAAATTTATACATTGATAGTTGGGGGTGGGGGATCTGAATCATGTTTAACAACAACCTGTCACTTAAGATTTGTTATAAAAATATTATGAACGTAGCATTTTATTATATACATAGGACTTGTTCACTTAATTAACTGTAATTGGAGAGTAAAAAGGCATGTGTTAGTGTGGCTGCCACAATATAAAATCAAAAAGAGGCATTCGAATTTTAAGCTTTCATTAATAAGAAAATCGAATAATATCATTAAACTACAACATTCTTAATCTTGTAAAAATAATATTAGATAATCCCAACTTTTTTTTAGTGGGATAATCTCATATAACCTTAATGGTAAGTTGTGGGAAAAAAAAAAAAAAAAAATTGTTCGTATGTGTAATGAAGTGCCGTAAAAAATGCGCGTGAGTCGGTCCTTCAAGCGAGTAGGGCCTTAACTTATAAAATTAGCACGTGCATATGATTTGTAACATGTATTAACCTATTTCATTACGAGTTCAGTCAGCTCAAACTTGATAACAGCAAGCTTGGTTTGTTGTTTTCAACTAAATTCATGGAAAAGGCCAGCTTACCTAGCTACATTATCGCATCACACCCACTCTCTCCTCTACTATAAATAGCCTCACTTCCTAGACTTCCCCCAAGCCTCACTCAAGGCTCAAGGAATCTCAACTCTCTCTCTCTCTCTCTCTCTCTCTCTCACAAAACACACACACTTAACAAACCACAAAGCACTCAATGGCTGGAATAGCAATGAAGCTTTGGCCATTCCCATACTTGTTTCTATTCAACTTATTTCTTTATGGCACCCATGGAACTCATGGTTTTGAGGACTCCTTTGGTGGATGGCAAACTGCCCACGCCACATTTTATGGGGGCAGTGATGCTACTGGCACAATGGGTAAATCTAAAGCTTCCCATTCACCGATATATTTTAGTTCATACAACATTTTTCATAACTATTAATGTGATCTGTTATAATTTGTACATGATAAAAGTGATGTTATTCTAGTGAAACTGATGTTACTCCAATCATAGATCATGTCTTCAATTGCGAAAAAATATTGTCCCCGACGTTTACTCAATACACATTGTTAATTTGTTGTGTGTATTTCTTATGAGGTGCGGTGGTTTTGCAGGGGGAGCATGTGGATATGGTAACTTGTACAGCCAAGGATATGGGACTCGCACTGCAGCTCTAAGCACTCCTCTATTCAACAATGGCTTGAGCTGTGGAGCGTGTTACCAATTAAGATGCAGAGATGACCCCCAATGGTGCCTCCCTGGCATTATCACTGTGACAGCCACCAACTTTTGCCCTCCTAATAATGCTCTCTCTAATGACAATGGTGGCTGGTGCAACCCCCCTCTTGAACATTTTGATTTGGCAGAGCCTGCCTTCTTGCACATTGCTCAATATCGAGCTGGAATTGTACCCGTACTCTTTAGAAGGTACAAGTAACTTTATGTATGGGTTATATCAAGTTATGCTTGATATAACTTTATACCTATTCATAACTTTTTATTTGATCAAAATTTTAGATTTTATTGTCAGATTACGGTTTTCATTGTTCTTAATATACACATCAAAATGAAAATGATTACTTCGGAATCCTTCACCCGATTCTTTAGAGAGCTAGTGGCAAACATCTCCACTAAAGTTTCATGGAGTAATAAAAGCTAAAATAATGGTTAAATGTTTAAATTCATGAACTAATGCTTTTGAGTGGAAGTTTCATGATATCAAAATATGTAGGTGGTCTTGAATTCTAACATACCTCCACCCCATCTTTCATATAAAAAGTAAAAAATTTCATGTGTTGCATCTAGTTATTAAAGATGAGCTCAGGCCCATACATGAGGGAGAGTATTAGACTAATGACTAAATGAGTTAACTCACTATTTCCTAACAATTGTGTGTAGAGGACCTGAATCACCTGATGTTCATGCATCAATCTGTTTTTTTAATTTTCGACCATATATTCTAATGGATGTATGTGTTGATATTGTTAGGGTTCCATGTGAGAAGAAAGGAGGAATAAGGTTCACCATCAATGGCCATTCTTACTTCAACTTGGTTTTGGTAACAAATGTTGGGGGTGCAGGAGATGTCCAGGAAGTGGCAATAAAAGGATCTAGGACAGGATGGCAAACCATGTCAAGAAATTGGGGCCAAAATTGGCAGAGTAACTCATATCTCAATGGCCAGAGCCTGTCTTTTAAGGTCACCACCAGTGATGGCAGGACTATCACCAGCTACGATGCTGTGCCTGCTGGTTGGCAATTTGGGCAGACCTTTGAAGGAGGTCAATTCTAGATTAAATTGTATGTTTATAAGAATATTCCTTTCAAGGAGTGAACATAGGGAGAAAAAACTTGGCCTGTTAATGTTGATTGTTGAGGTGAAAAGTAACAACTGCAAGGCTTTTATTTTTATCAAATACTAATAATATTTTTTTGGATGAATAAAGATATATATAAATATATATTAACACATGTATGTATGTAATGCTCTATAGTTATTTTCATTAATACGAAGAATTATTAGATTGCTACAAGTCTTATGTTTAATTCTATTTCAGTTTGGGAGGGAGAGATGAGTGGATCTGCTCATTACTTTCCCATTACTTCAATTCTAGCATTTCCTGAACCAATGATTTGGCAATTAACAGTTTAAAAAAAAAGTTGTAATCGAAAAGATAGTTAAGAAAAAACCATACACATAACTAGAAAATGTAATATACAATATTGTATAATTAATTTTTCGTATCAAGGGTTTAAAAAGGGAAAGTACCCATTCTTTTGGAAAAAATAAAAAGGATCCCTAACTAATAAATCACAATCACCTTCATTTTTTTTAATCTTAAAAAATCGGTGACAAAATCTTTCTCAGATGTTTACATGACCTATTGTGATGAGTAATAGTAAAAGAAGCAACATCAATTATGAGTCTCTATTGTGATTACTTGATAGCAAAAACAACATCAATAATGAGTCCATGCGAGAGTAACATTGTTATAATCATATCTTATCACCTTAAACGTACTGCAAAATAAATTATGTACATAGCATTGCCTTTTTAATCTCAAAATCTCTGTTTCAAACAGGACAGGACAGATATAACTCAGCTAAATGGGAAGTAAATATCTTACTAAAGAAATCCCACATTAGCTTTTAACATATTAACAATCTTGTGAAGAGGAGCTATCTAAATTTCTTGGCCATTTGACGAAATGGGATTGATATATTCTATAGATTTACTAGCATTATGGGGAAACCAGCCACCACCAAAACTCTGAGTTTCCAAACCACCCAAAACCACATCCTGCCATATATATATATATATATATATTTTTTTTTTTTTTTGATCAACTGCCAGATCTCCATTTAACTCAGCCCATCACACTGCAAAGGTACATACATGATGAACACAACTATATACTCATCAAAAAGCGCCATATATACCTAACAAAAGCCAGCACTGCACATCATCATACAAAAACCGTACAGTAATGAGTAAAGCTCAGTAATTTAGCAAGGAGTATTTCACTCTCAAAACAATTTTCCCTTTCTCTACACCAAGCTTTCCTCCAGTAACCAACCAATGACCTGGAGGATTTTGTGGCCCCTTGCTCATCTCGATCATATCAACAAACTTCACCAACTTGCTCCCCACTAAGTTTTCTCTTGAATGTGAACTCGAGTCACTTGTATTGGCATTACCATTGATAGACACCACTCTCCTTGTCTTATCACTCGGCACATGGTCCCACAAGGATCTCCGTATTGTACAGCCAGGCAGCCTAGAATACAGAAGCTTCATGTACAAGACATTTCTTGACCCAAAATCCCACACTCCAAGCTGTGCTCCAGTGACTATGTAAACACCAGAGAGGTCACCTATGAGGCTTTCAGGGTTCTCAATTGGTGCAGTGCTCACATGAGAAAAGTTTTTCCATTTTACTGGCTCAAACCATCGGCTATCTTGCTCCTCAGGTCCCTGCCACTTGGGAGCACCAATAGGTATATGGGTGTCCCAGTATGGCTGAAGGATTTTTGGAAGAGACAATAAGTGTTGAAGATGGATACACAGGCGATTTTTCTTGCTTCCTTCTAGACATAATCGCAAGCCCGTTACCGGTTTACGTCCAACTGATATCTGCATTTACATTAAGGCAAAGCAACAACTGAATCAGGCATTGGAGACAGAATACTGAATAACATGCAAAACCACAAGTTTCCACACAAAATAATAATAAAAAAAAACAACATATCTCCGAAGCATTCAAAATATTATGAAAGACTAATGGCAAGTCTTTCATAATATGTTAAGGATCTATAGCCAACCCCAATATTTTGGGACTAAGACTTTGTTGTTATTGTTGTTGCAATGGTTAGAGTCATCCAAATAAGTTCCTTTGGCCAATTGATTTGGCAGGTGACATTTAGAAATCCCAAAAAAAATTATCAATTATGCGATGAAGATATTGATGAAGAATTAATAACAAAAGTAAAAATAATACTGATAGCAAGAAAATCATGAATCTTATTGTTAAGATAAATTTCATTGTAAACTATTTATATGAGGGGTGGTTTTTATTAAACTTTATAGTTTTAAAATTTCAAATTAATCTCTGAAGTTTAAAACTATCAAATTAGAATCAAACATGGACTTGTATAAGCATATCAATTTAGACCCTGGACTTTTTGGGTATGATTAGGGGGTTTAAAACTTTAAATTGGTACGGTTTTAATAGTCCAGTGATTCATTTGAAACTATAAGATTAATTTGTAACACTATTAAACTCTAGGGTTTACTAACGGTGTGCTGCATCAGAATGCAAGTGTATGACCTTGATCAGTTTGTTCAGGATGCAAAACCAATCCCAAAATTTTGGAGATTAAGACTTGGTTGTTATTGTTCCATCCCTAAAGTATAGGGTTTAAAATGTAATTTGCCCTATTGTTATAAGTATGGAACTAGTGTCAGCTTTTCATGATCTAAAGTGCTTTTACTTTTTCTTTAACACAAAGAAGATAATGATACTCATTTAGAAGAAAGAAAACCTCAAAATGACAAACTCAAACTGATCCATGAAGGCCCCAATGCAGAGAAAGCGAAAGTTCAATGGATTAAGAGGGTGTTCATTTGAGCGCATCTCTCAAAAACGAAAACCTTTTTAATCCTGTCAACTAGCATGTCAAGATTTAATTTTAGGCCTTCGTTCAGGTTGTAATTTGGTTTCATAGTCTTAGCCTCTTAGGTTCAAAACCCAGTATAAAAAAGAAAATGGAAAAAGGAGGAAACAAAGGTTTTTTCAATCCAGTGCTCCAACATACTGCATATTACTATATTAAATCCACCTTTCACAAGCATAGGTCTCATGACATAGTAGAAGATCTTGGGGACAGAAATCAAAAATTGCCAAGGCTTATTATACCTGCTCTTGGCTGACATAAAGTTTTTGCCCCATTATGCTAAATTGCAAAGATGGGCAAACAGGTTCTTTCCTTTGGTGGCCAGCAATCCTGTCATGTACAGGGGCCCATATCCGAGGAATCTGAAACTCCAGGAAATATCTCAATTCTTCAACAGGAGGCTTATCTGCACACATTTTAAAGGGAATCTTTTTATACAAAAACTACAGTTATAAGGAATACTTGTAATTAACTTCTATAGCAAATGCAGGAAGACCACTTCCAACTCATCAATAGTGAAGCTCAGGTGCCTTACATTCAAGATAGAGACCAATTGCACGAGTCAGATACTCCTTTCCTGCCACCCCATCAAGGAGAGCTGTTATGGGAAAAAACGTCATCTCAATGACATCTGGAGAACAGGGAACAGTTCTGATCCATTGGGTGTGGTTTTGTTCCAGATCGTCTCCTCCCCTCCTCCGGAAGATGACTGTGACATCCTGCATCAGTCAGAGTTCCAGAAAATTATGAGTTCTAGGGCACATAGTGATTCAATGACCAATTTCTGGAAACTAGCAATCACTAATGAGAATCTGTATGCATTTCCTGATTGTGAACCAAAAAATTAGGCTCAGCCACTCATACAAAATTTCATAATCCAACCTCCAGCAGCAATATATCTCATGCTTACTAATCTTTATAATTATAATAAAGAAAAGAACACCATGCTTAAATTGGGACAACAATCATTGTAGAGAATCCTTTTGCCACAAAATATGATACAACTGTACTTTTAATATGAACAGGAAAATAGAGGCTCAGATGGAAAAGCACATCAAAAAGGAACATACAATCATTAAAAAAGAAAATAAGTGCAATATATTACATGCGATAGTGAGTCTATGAATAAAAATAATTAAAATTTGACATACTTCTCTCCCAGTAACATATGGTGCAGCAATGGGTTGAGGATATATCCCTTGGCTGTTGAACAAGCCAGGATCAACACCCTGCAAAATGAAAAAATAATATAAATCAGTTACAAAAAAACAGAGCCACTGGTGATCAAATAGGCGATGCAAATGAAGGGGGGGAGGGGGAAGAAGATATTTTGTGGAACTAGCCTTATCCTTCAATTTCATTTGACCTGAGCTTGTATGGCTGTGTGTGCCAGAAAACCTGTGATTTCCAATATCCTGAACATATTTTTTGATCTCCATGGTTGACAAAGGAGAAGACTGATGTTGTTTAACATAGATCACATCTTTACCACCAATGGTTACGGATGTAATGACATGCGTCCCAAAATTTTCAATAAAGCTGTAAAAAACAAAAATACATATTAGAAGAAATTTAAAGCTATGTCATCATTATTTTCCTTTAAATAATTCCAAGAATCATACCTAGCCAGAGATGAAGGGTCCCAACAAGTTGGAACCGCCCGTTTGACATTTTCATGCAAAAGTAATGGGGTTTTTGTAAGCTGAACCTTGGCAAGTGGAAAATAATAGCCATCCATAGTAAGAGTCTTTGTCGCTGCAACATCAATATGCTTTGAACCGGTGAAGCTAAATGCAGAATTAAAACTACCAAGAGGAAAACCTCCAGATAGATTAGCCTTTTGATTAAAATTCTCCACCATCTGCAGTCATTCATGATAAAAGTATGTTATAACAATGTCATTCAAAGCATTGCATAGGCTACAAGATGCACTTTAACTTCTGAACATAAAAATTCCGTTCATTCCACATTTCATCCTCAGTGCTAAGTTGTTGAGCACTACTGTTTCTTTCTCTCATATTACCAAAAAATAAAATGCCTGTCACCATAGGCAATGTGCTACCAATGCCTTTATCATTATGACCAACACCTCAGAACAACTCAAAAATCACAGCTAGTGTTTAATTTTAATTTAAAACCCTTGGAATCATTAGGATTATGTACACACATAAAAAGTCCTTTTAATACTTGCAACAAAATCAGAACTTAGTCAGCAAGAGCCTCGTAGCTTAGTGGCATTACACGAATATAACAGAAGATAAGTTAGGTTCGAATCCACCCCCCCCCCCCCCACCACTTGTTGTATGCAAAAAAGGGGGGAAAATCATAACTTAATCAATACATGTTATTTATTTTTTATTTTTTGTAATTTAGTGTGATTTTTCAATAAATTTCTCGATGGGGTTAGGTTGAGGTTCTGGCCAGTGAAATAACTAAGATGAGTAATTAATGAGCTGAGAAATTTTTTGAAATTAAGAACTTATACAGTAGGGTAACAACTTACAAGGTTCATTAATTTTGATGTTCAGACAAAAATTTCTTCAGGTAGGAAAAGCTATCTATCAAAGTGCTATATCGCCATTTTGCAATAAAGTATTGGGAAAAAATCTTGATTTTATTTTTTATCAGACATAAGTCTCCAGAGGACACTAAAATTGGTAAAATTGGGGGTACCATTAGTACTAAAGAATTAGTACATGCTAATTTGTTGCACATCCTCGTGATAGTGCACTATGCATTACAACAACTTCTTCTACAACTAACTGGCAATCCATTAGTCCAACCCAAACCCAATTCACACTCAAAAACCATAAAACAAAGCCAATGAATAATAAAAACATTCACATTTGCACACAAAAAAATAAAAATGAATAAAATAGCCAAGATTTGACAAACCTACAAAATACATGACTAGAGAGAGAGAGAGAAATAAAAGAGAGTAAATTTCATACCTCATCAAAAGTGCAAACCCCGGACCTCTGACGGCCAATGGTCTCCTGAGAGTTCGTGATGTCCCTGGGAACATTGGGCACAACTACTTTTTCATACAGCAAAAGATCCCTACTGTGTTCTTCATCAACTTCAACCACTCTAAATCCAGCCACTCCTTTACAATAAAGCAACCTTGTATCAAAATTCACATCAAAACCTCTCCCTAATGCCTGTACAGAGTTTATAGCTGTGTGCAAAGCTGCTACATTGTGCTCCATAGAAAATTATGAAACCCCTTGAGTCTGTCTGCTATTAAAAGCAGAGACCCAATTCACTAAATCTACCAAAATCAACGACCAAGTTCCCCGATTAGAGTAATTGAACTGAATCATCAACACCCAGATGAAAAAGTCGAATACTTTGGTTGTTTCATTCATGAACACAAGTGGTTTGAGTCATTAAAATGCTTCTCTCTCTCTCTCTCTCTCTCAAAGTTGACTCATACAAATCTTCTTAAGAGAGATTCAAAGCGATAATCGATAACCAGGCAATCAGCTATAGATCTTGAATCCAGTAAAAATCACCAGCCTCTCCCTCTATAAATTTACTTTCTTTCTTTCTTTCACTCTCTCTCTCGGTTCATGTGTGACTCTCTTTTTACTTTGTAGAGGGGAAATTGACTTTGGTCTTTGTTTTTTTTTTTTTTTTTTTTTTAAAACACTCTTTTCGTGTATATTTCTCTGAAATCTTGACCGTTGAATAATCAAATGTATGTACACGTGCGTTAACAAGTTTAATCCAACGGTGTTGAGGTTCGAGAATCTGTGACTTGGAATGCATCCACATTAGTTGTCTTGACATTTTGTGGTTCTACGGTGAAATTTATGGGATTGGTTTTGGTTCTCAAAAGGGTCGGCCTGCTTTTGTAGTCCAAGTCCGTCGTCAATATGGGAAAATTATTGGGAGGTGGAGGTGACGATCAAGATATTTTGTTTACAATATATATATATATATATTTTTTTTAGCTTAAGATATATAAAAGTAAATAAAATAAAACAAAAGTGGAATAAGATTTCCTTCCATCAAATCCTTCAATTTCTTCCAATTATTATTTAGATTTAAAAAATGTAATATTTAAAAATGGGATAAATATCACTCAAATATCTACCAATAAATGAAAAAATTAACCTTCCAATTGTTATTTAGATTTTAAAAATGTAATATTTAAAAATAGAATAAATATCAATCAAATATCTAGCAATAAATGGGAAAATTGAAAGCGGTCATGTTCTCATCATCAGGATATTTTGTGAACAATTTTTTATTTAATTTTAGCTTGAGAGTTGAGATAACAAAAAAAAAAATAGTGGGATAAGATTCTTGCACAATGATTCATTCAACTCCATTTACCTATTTAGACATAAGATATTATCAATAAGTCACATGGTTGAATTTTTTTTTTTAACATAACTTTATATATATATATATATATATATCACTAAAAAGAAATTATACTTTCTTTTTTAGAGTTTCAACGTACGGCGTCTGCTCTTGATGATAGCTCTTTATTATCAGATCAAGATACCAATTAGTTTTTTGTGTAGACGGGGATTGAACCCCAGATCTCTTATGCAATTATCAGAAATTTTACCAATTGAATTAACTAAAATCCACAAAAGAAACTATACTTTAAGTTTTCCCTTATTGAAAAAAAAATAATAATAAAAAAAATCTCGGGTACGTGTGTTTGGACTCTTTTATATGTAGATCTTAAAATCTCACTTTTTATACAAATACAAATATAAATTATATAATTCTATTCTTACCTACTTATCCCAAACCCAACCAACTCTAAAAATGTTTTTTAAAGAAAAAAATTTTTAACTCCGGACAACAAGTCCAAACAAGTCTTTAACTGCTAAAGATTTTGTTAAAAACATTATATTTGAATGAGGATGGCCCCTTGCAATTTGAATATGGTGAAGTTGACTCCCAACTAATACGTCAGTCTTTTTATTTTATTTGTTTTTACTCTTTTGGATCCCTTGAGAAGATGCTACTAAGAACAGGTCCAACTGAGAAGCCAAACCAAAGGGGCAATACAATTCATGCAGCTTCTCTTTAAAATTTTAAAAAAGGAGTGCGTGCACTAGGGGTCTTGACTCTTGTGCAAATAGCTTGACTTGGAATAAACAAATCGACAATTGACAGGGATTAATCAATCGTATAGAGTATAAATGTTGTGTTTATCATTAGAGGTTAACAAGAATCCTAGCTTTAAAAAAACATTAAAAAAAAAAAGCTTTTAAATAGAAAAAGGAATCAAGAACTAATCTAAAAGCTTGGAGCACAGAAGCCACAAAATCAATGGTTAAATTGCAAGACAAATTTTTAGCACGGCTAACACCAACATGGGCCATGGTGATTGAAGCAACATCTGTTTCATCTGGGTTTTTAACTGACACCACTTTTATTATGCACAAATCACAACAGCCATGTCAACAATTGTTAAAAATATTGTGTCATTAAACTTACTGTTCTATAATTATCTCATCTCTATATTGCTGGAGCCAAGTTTCTTGGGAACTCCAGTAAGACGCATTTTATTCCTTACTCGCTCCACATCATCCCATCTCTCAGCTTCAGCATAAATGTTTGACAACAAAACATAATCTCCATCACTAAGAACTTCCAACTTGGCAAGCTGTTGGAATGATTCCTCAGCCAATTCTGCATTCCCATGAACCCTACAAGCACCCAACAAAGTTCTCCACAACACAGCAGTTGGAAGCAAAGGCATAGTTTTGATCACTTGGAAAGCATCATATAACAATCCCCATCTGCTAAGAAGATCAACCATGCATCCATAATGCTTTATATCAGGCATGACCTTGTATTCCTTGATCATGCGATTAAAATACTCTCGTCCTTTTTCCACCAAACCCTTATGGCTACAAGCAATCAGAACACCAATGAATGTTATCCGGTTAGGCATGACCTCATCAAGCTTTAATTCCATGGCTGCAAACAATTCCAAAGCTTCCTCACAGTAACCATGGACGGCCAGGCCCATAATCATTGCATTCCAACAGCTGACTGGTTTCATTTTAAGCTCATTAAATACCTCCCAAGCCAAACTCAAATTCCCACATTTAGCATACATATCTACAAGGGCATTACCCAAATACCCTTCAACCTTGTATTTCTTCTCTTTCAAGGACTCATGAATCTTCCTACCTATCTCCAATGCACCTGTTTCAGCACAAGCACCCAAAACGGATATAAATGTTACTTCCGTTGCATCCACCTTAGCAATTTGCATTTCACCAAAAAGTGCCAGCACTCCAGCATAATCCTTAACCTGTACATAGCCAGCAATCATTGTATTCCAAGAGACTGCATCCCTTTCTAACATCTCTTGAAACACCCTTCTAGCTGCTTCAATATCACGCAACCTAACATGCCGTGCTATTAAGGTATTCCACGAAACCACATTCTTCTGAGGAATCAACTCAAGAAGGTAATCAGCCGATTCAAAGTCATTAGTCTGATCATAGGCCATTATCATGATATTCCACGACGAAACACTTCTCTCAGTCATTTCATCAAACACTTGGCGAGCAAGACGGGGAAACCCACATTGGGCATACATAAACACCAACGAATTCTGAATATAAACATCACAATCAAACCCCAACTTCACAACTCGGCCATGAACTTCAGCTCCCTTACGAACAACAACAAATGCATCACATCCCACGCACTTCAAAACTCTACCACACGCCTTGAGCACAAAATTGTAACTAAAATGATCAGACCCAACATTCATGTGTATCATATGATTGTAAATATAAATACCTTTAATGGGAAAAATGCTATTAACGTAAGCTCTAATCATAGTGTTACAAATGAAAGCATTTTCCTTGGTACTTTCGTCGAACAGGTCTTGTGCATGGGCGAGGCTTCCTAATGGGGACAAAGCGGAAAATGCTATGAGCTTCGAGAGTATATAAGGGTGGGTGTAGAGGCCAGCCTTGGTGACAACAGCTTGGACTTGTTTCAGTTCTTTCATGGAAGAGATTTTTTGAAGCCTTGGGATTATGCATGAGAATGAGGTTCTCAGCATCTTCCATTTCCTTTTAGAGTTTCAGCTGATGATTATGAAATTTTGGTTCTAACAAGGTTTTAGAAGCAAAACTTTTTGAAGTGGTTTCTAACGGCGACATTTTAGATTCTTAAAGCGAAAATTGGCGCCTCAAGAAAATTAATTTGGTAGCGAAATGGGAGGTGATTCCAGTTCTAATTTGAATTCGCAACTTACTTTTTTATCCATTCATAACAACCAATAACAATATGTCACTTAGAATTTATTGTGAAAATATTGTGGACATAAAAGTATTATTAATGAATACCTCAAAACGAGTTACCAAACATAGGTTTTGTTTTTTGTTTTTTATTTTTTGTGATGCCAAACATAAGTGTTACTCCCATTAATAAATAAAAATTAAAAAAAAAAAAAAACCAATAACAACATGTCACTTACTTTTTTGTCCATTCATAATAACCAATAACAACATGTCACTTAGAATTTTTTGTGAAAATATTATGGACATAAAAATATTATTAATGAATACCTCAAAAGGAGTTACCAAACATAGGTTTTGTTTTTTGTTTTTTGTTTTTTGTGATACCAAACATAAGTGTTACTCCCATTAATAATAAAAAAAAGTGTTAATTCAAGAAACTACTGCTTACAAAAGTAACAAAACCATGATTTTAGTAGGGTTAAGTTCTCTTATGTACATAGAAATGATGATAAACCTGTCTATTTGTTAGAAAAACATGCTTTACGTATTGATAATTTTTCTACTTGGATTGAAGAAATCCTTTGTTTCTTAGAACAAGTTTTTCTCCTAGATGTAATTTATATACTCTCTGTCCCAATTTATTTATCCTGTTTGAAAAGTCAAATTTTTTAAGAGAACATCATTTATTGTCTTGTCTGTCTTATAAAAATTTATAAGTTTACAAAATTACTCTTAAATAAATTTATCAGCTTTTTTATAAAAGAGTTATTTTTAATGAGGCAACTAAAAGTGTGTCTCAATTAGATAGATTTTTTTAAATATTTGTTAGTTTTCTTTTCAAATAGTTTTGAAAATAAAGTAGGGGTATAATAGGAACATTAGTAAATTAATGACTCTTATTTTTAGAAACATGACAATATTTTTGGACATTCCAAAATGGAATAGATGACAAAAAAACTGGGACGGAGGGAGTATTTTGTGGTTCAAAAATATTAAAGTTGTTGTAATTTTATTTCAAAATTTTTTATAAATTAATATGATAATAAATGTGATTGGTGTCATTTCAATAATCAATATATAAAAAAATAAAAACCATTAAGAATCAATATTGCTTCCTTAATTAAAATCACCATAATCTATCTATTAATCTAATCACAAACCACAAATTTCGTTTCTCCCCACCTCAAATTGGTTGGGTTGATGGGCCACTCTGCTAGTCCTCCTTAACATTTTAGTAAGTTACCGTCTCTAGTCCGACTAGTAGAAAAGCTTTTGTCGTATTTGTTACCCAATCAAGTGGTATAACATCTCCATCCAATCTGCATTTGGTTTTTTTTTTTTTTTTTTTTTTTTTTTTTTTTTTTCTAATATAAAATTCTACTCTCACTTAATCTATGCTTAATATGTATTTTGATGTTATGAGTATGAATCAAATTCATAATAATATTAATCATATGCTTTTTTTGAAGCGAGTTAAATATATTGAATTTATGTCAACCCAAACCTGCTTAATATTAAACAGGTAAAATGGGCCATGTCATATCAACCTACTTCATTAACATGTTATGTTGGGATTGAAGACTCATGACACAATTATTAAATTGGTTGGATTTGGGTTGAGCCATTTAACCAAATATCCCTACCTCGACATGACAAGGCATGCTAACCCGACCTTGCATTTTAGTATTTTGATGAAGTTTTTTTTGTTGAAAAAATATTTTATAATTATATTATTATTATTATTATTGTCCATTGACTTTCTTAATTATTTCAATGGTTGTCCATTGGCTTTCTTGTTTCAGGTATAGGATTTATCCATTACCCAGAATCATGGTATGCTTTTTATAAATAAAAAATAAAAATAAAATTGTTATTGAGATACAAAATTTAGTTTTGATATTTTCAGGGTTAATTTTTAATTAAAAAGCTGAATAGGAATTTGATTTGAGAGATTGACCTTATGGCAAAGTTATTCGAGGGGTTTAAAATCAAAAATGTTTTGGTGTTTGTTGGGGCTTTGGAATTATTTCGGTTAAGGAATTCATGATTGCAAAACAAAATTGAAAGCTCACTAGTTAGAGCATTTCGCGGGTCACTTCGCGATTTAGCCAAGTCGCGAGTTACTCGTGAAATATACTGACATAACAGACTTTTGAGTTTTTGATATGTGCTCCTCATGTGACCTTCATGGGTGTTGTAGACGCGAGCCAGTTGCAAGCTAGTCATGAATTCCACTGTCTTGTATAATCTTCACCACTTTAAGACTAAACTCATGAAAAATAAATCCAACAAATACAAGGAAATAAATTCATGAAATTACAACAAATTTTGTCAAGGAATACTGCCAACAAAAATATTATGAAAAATCATAACTTAACAAATACCTTGACAAAGATACTCAACTCTCCATTCAAGAGATGATAGACTCCCAATGGAAACAACCAAGGACAGCTCTACATTGATGCCAAGGTGGTCCTGTGACCACCCTGGCCAGGAAAAGAAAATATTTATTATATATAAATTTTAAAGATTTTATGATTTTTTTTATCTTTAAAAAATATTTGTGACCACCCTAAATTTTTTTAGACCTAACATAAATAAACTTTGGACAAAGTTTGACAACAAACTTGATTGTAAATTAAGGCTACAATTCCACTTAATAATTTTTTTAATTTAATGTGAATTTTGACAAATCCATCGTTGGATTACATTTTCTTCTTATATCCTCCATGTTTAGAAAATATTAATAAAATCAAAGACAAATAGTTATGTCATCAATCAAATGCTTAAATTTGGAGTTTTTGTAGTTTAAAATTATAAATAAAAAATAAGTTTATGGATTGAATAGTAAATAACATCTAATTGGCATGAAATTTAACATGTGTTTTAAAAACATAAAGAAAATGGAATTCAACTATTAGATTATCAAATTATGTAATTATGTTAATTTGTATAGTGAGAGTTATAGCATTAAGCTACAACTAAATTTGTAGCCAAAATTTATCCTTAAACTGTGATTCCCTTAATAATATATTAGGCCTTTACAAATAAAAATGAAAAGCCCAAGAAAAAATTTATTGAACTAAAATTTTGAAAGAAACGTAGCATGTAGCATTGATAATGAGACTATTATACAACAATTTTAAAATAAGAAAACTTGTAGAAGGAAATTGTAAGATGTCAAGTATTTGCATTTTTTTTTTTCAGTATATGAAATTCTATTTTATTAGATTTTAAATAATTTTATAATGACCCCTCTGAACAAAATTCCTAAGGTTGCCACTGGAAACAAATTGAACTTACTAATTCAACTCCTGAAGAACAAGACAAATGTGGAGGTTATGCTATGGATATATCTGTTGTGTTTGCATGGATGGTGCAGTATGGTGTAACTACAGAGCACTTTTACAAATTTGTGGGAGAGAGACAAAATTATGTTCAACGTCAATCGGTAAGGTTTTTTTTTCTTATCTTTATTTGCAATATTCAAAAATAACAAAAGTAAAAAAAATGACATTGGATGATAGTGCATTAATTAAATTTCCTTATATAAATTTCCTTATATGTTATAATGTATATTATTGTTTAATCAGAGGACTCTATTAGCACGTATAACCGACTACAAAATTATAGATACAAATAACGAGGAGTTGATGATAGCGAAGTTGCAGGAAGGAATCTGCCTTTGCACCTCATTTTACTTGTTTCAAGAGTTTGAGAAGTACAAACATGAACAAGATTTTGTATACGATGGTACTTCTACTGATAGGTGAACAATGATTGCTATAGACACACGGTTGTCATTACTGGATGCGGAATAACACCAAATACAAGAAAAAAAGTTTTGGTGGATTAAGAATTTGCGGGGTCGTGGCTGGGGCGATGATGGCTTCGGGGGAATATGCTGGTGTTCAAATGCTTTTAACCCAATTATTCGTAAAAATGACCTTAACTTATTGTATTGTGTGATAGCATGTGGTGGAATTAAGGTGGTAAGAACTTAGGAAAACTAGCTAGTGGAATATATTAGCTAGAGTGGTAGACACAATTAGGGACAAAGTTAGAGGGCGCCTGAGGGAGTCAAGACTTTGATTCCCTTAATAATATATTAGGCCTTTACTACAATTTCAAAATAAGAAAACTCATATATAGAAGGAAATTGTAAGATTTTATGTATTTGTATTTTTTTTCCATTACGTGAAATTCTATTTTATTAGATTTTGAATAATTTAAGTTTTATAATGACCACCCTGGAAAAAATTCCTGGACTTGCCACTGGAAACAACTTGAACTTACTAATTCAACTTTGAAGAACAAGACAAATGTGGAGGTTATGCTATGGATATATCTTTTGTGTTTGCGTGGATGATGCAGTATGGTATATTTATAGAGCACTAATGATATGTTTTGAGTTCAGAAGTAAAGTGAGTAACTGATTGTGTATATTAGAAAAGCAAATTTTTTTTTTTTTTTTTAAATTTGATAACTATGTATACAATATGATTTATAGCTTGCTTACATTTGAATATGTAAAGCTGTGATTTTTTAATTTGTTTTGTTGGAATTAATTCCGTATCAAATTTGATTGTATTTTATTCAATTATTTATGTATATTTATGTGGGATTAAATGTAATGGGTATTATGTTCATTTTGGTGAAGAACTGTGCAAGACAGGGGATTTCGTGACTTGATCGCGACTGGCTCGTGGCTACTTAAACCGCAATTTAAATTTGGGGTCTTAATTAGTACCAGTAATTATACTAGTGAGCTTTCAGAATAGCATTAAGCTTTGTATTATTTTTTGTGTGACTATTTTGTTGATTAAGCAGTGTACATGTTTTGTCTTAACCTGCCAAAACATATATATATATATATATATATATATATATATATATATCCAGCGATCATTGTATTCTAAGAGACCGCATCCCTTTCTGGCATCTCTTGAAACACCCTTCAAGCTCCTTCAATATCATGAAACCTAACATGCCATGCTCTTAAGGTATTCCACGAAACCACATTCTTCTAGGTTATCAACTCAAGAAGCTATTCAACTGATTCAAAGTAATTAGTCTAATCATAGGCCATTATCATGATATTCCCCAATGAAACACTCCTCTTGGTCATTTCATCAAACACTTAAGTGATACCAAACAACATTAGTTTTACTTCAAGAAAATACGACCTATGAGGGTTTTAGTTAGCTCACAAGTGAAGTCTTTTATTCTCGAATAAGGGATCGAACTTTGATCCTCGCTTATACAAAAAAACAATTGGTATCTTAGTCTAATGATAAAAAACAATGATAGGTTGAAACCAATTTACAATTCAATAAAATATGAGGCATGATTTTGTTTAATAGATACTATAGAATTTGAATTTGTGGTTTCATTATTATCAAATCAAAGCACCAATGAAATTTCTCTTGTGTCTAGGTCAAACTTAATCCCAAATTTTTTGTTCGATGACTACCAATTAAACTAACTATATTAACTAGAACCTATGTGACACTCTGTTTTTTTTTTAAAAACCTCAAACAACATGGACTCTTTATTGGCCCCCAAATTCTTTTAAAAATCTTTTATAATCTATATCTATATAATAATATCTAAAAGTCAAAATGTATTATTTAATGTTGCTATACTACTATTGAGTCACATCATTAACCATGTTACCATTTTTTTTATTAATTTGTTCCTCTAATTTTTTTTTATAATATAAAAAAATTAAGAGTAATGAAGAAGAAAAAAAAATGTGAAAGGAGTTCTTTTTAAATTAAAGTAGATAAATTTGTAAAAGCAAAGTCTATGTAAAGTTAAAATTGTCCAAGATATTAGTAGGGGGAAAAACCCATCAAGATGAATGTGTAAAGTCAATCGATTAATATATTTAATATTATCAAAAAATTAGAGGAACAAATCAAAAAAAATTATAATTAAAAAAAAAAAAAGGTGATGTGGCCAATGATTCAGTCCACTTCTGTCAATTTCAGTATAATTCGATCCATTTTGGTCCAATTTAGTCAAGTTTGATCCTTTCTGTCTACCTTGGTCCATTCGATACACTTTTTCCATTCAATCCGTTTCGGTCTATTCGGTTTATTTCTATCAAATTCAGTCCGGTCCACTTCTTTCCAATTCAGTCAATTTCCATATAGTTTGGTCCAATTCGGCCTCTTCGGTCGACTTAAGTCCATTCAATCCCCATTCAATCCAGCTTGGTCCATTTCATTCTATTCGGTCCATTGCTATCTACTTCAATCCACTTTGGTCCATTTGATCCATTTGGTGCACTTACTTAAAAATGGAAAAATACATATTTGGATTAAGAATATCTATTCTAAATCCGAATTTATTAATATTTTTGTGGTATTATCTTTTTCTATATTCTCTTTTTTTTGCCCCCTTAGCTAATATTAATACTTTGATTTTTGAGCGAATTACACAATTTTAGTATTTTGATATGATACAAAAATAAGAACCCCAAAGCAAAAGTTCTTAGTTATGCCCTTCATTAATATATTTGGATCAATTTTGTTGGTCTCCAATAGCAAAAAGATGTAAAAATAATGATCTCAAGGAAATGATGTGAAATATATTATGCATAGAAAAATAATAGGATACATATTGTCAATAGGCAATATTGTTTGGACAACTCAATAAAACAATGTAATGTATGACAGATCTCAAAATTACAGGCCAATTGACAATTACAACCGAATGGGCAACATGGAGACTGCATGAGAATTGCAGGATGAGCATCATTAATAAATAGGTCAAAGTTAGCAATATATTAGGGATAAACACCTAGAATATACCCTAAAGGAATGTGGTCTCCTCTAATGATGTCCATACCCCCTATTATGGCCATAACGCTCATAATGTTGGTAATGTCTACGGTCATGAGGGAATTTGCATACCTAGCTAGGAAGCTTATTAAAGAAAACCTTGATCATTTTGCCCAAGGTATGAGAAAATTCACCACCATAGTTTCATACCTCTCTCTCTCTCTCTCCTAATTCACAGAATTTGTGAAAGCACTATCTCGGCCTTATCCTTCGTTGGGGTTAGGCCATCCCACGTGGCCCAATCCTGAACCTCTACGCCCTCTTCCTGTTTCTCATCCCTGTTGCTGTTAAAGATCTATGGCACTCGCTAATAACAGCAAATGTGAACTTAATCGGATAAAAATGACAAATAAAATTTACAAAATGACAATCAACCAAACTTAAAGGGTTCAACTTATATTTTAGGCTTTAAAAAAACAAAACAACAGTGTCAACTATCTCAGAGTCGCATGATTGTTTTGCAAGAAAATCAATGCATGCAGGGACAGAACTACCTAGGGGCTGAGAGGGGCCATGGCTCCCCCAGCCTTTGAAAAAAAATTCCCTTGTATATATATTAGCATAAAAAATTTACTTTTGGCTCTAAATCTAATATACTTGGCCTCCCTCTCCCAAACAATTTACAAGCTGACCCATGAAACCAAAAATGAAAAAAATTATCAAATCATCCCTTGTCTAGTTGTCCCAAGAATATCAAGAAAAACATTTAGCTAAACATTTGGACAATTTACAAATCCGGACAACAAGAAAAATCTACAAAAAAATTCACATATTCAGATAATAAAAAAATCTTTGGACATGGTCTAAGTAAATATATATATATATATATATATATATAACAAATTAATTATAAATCCTAGTAAAACAAATCACAAAAATCCAATAATTTTTACCCAATTTTTACCTCTCATTTGAGAGCTCTTTATCCCTTTCAAATGACTCCATCCCACAGTCACAGAGACAACTCCTATGCTGCTAATCATTCCATCCACACACCAATTAGTGTCACCGACAACTTGGATCAGTTGATGTCTTTAACTCAACCCATGAAAAAATTTTATTTTTTTAAAGAGTTGCTGCTCTTTAACACAACCCGTGGAAATTTTTTTTTTTTTTTTTAATGATAGAATTTTATTAATTTTTAATGTTTTATAAACTTTGGGACACATTTGGCATGTATGCATAAATGTAATACACATGTGAAACAACAATCTACTGTTTTGTGCCTTACCTAAACTGTCACCAGAGCATGTGTGTGATTAGTCTGTTGGTAATAAACTTTGTGCCTTAGCTAAATTAATGTAGTGATGGGAAAAGCTTTTTTATTTACATAGTTGAAAACTCAAAGTTACCGTGTATTATCATGTGATTGTTTATTAGATCGCTTTTTCTTTTCTTTTCTTTTTTACAATACTTTTTCAAAATAGAAATTTTTTAAAGGAAAAGATCTCACATCTTTATGCTACCTCAACCTTAACCAAGTAATTATAAATAAAAAATTCATTAACCAAGACACCAATAATTGTCTCACCCTTTTTTTCGCTAAATATTAGTGCATGATGTTGATTAATTATTATTTTAGTTGTTTTATTAATGTAATACTAGACATGGATTTGAACTTTTAACTATAGTTTTTTTTTTTTTTTTTTTTAGAATCTTTTATATATAGCATTATGAAGTTATTAGGTATAAAATTATGTGAAATAAATAAATATTTTTATAAATAAATATTTTTATAAAAAAATTTATAATGTGGATAGAATAAAGAATTGGTCTAACCTTAGTCAGACCTTGAAAATATCAATACGTGCCAATTGACTTATAGAACTCTTGATTATAAATATCTATTATTGATTTTAAAAAAAAAAGAAAAAATTAAAAAAAATTAAAAAAATTAATGCTAATAATGCATTGTTGTCAACCTCTAGTATTAATATTCCAACTTTCTAAAATTCTTGAACAAAGAACTTTAGCCCCCCTTAAGTTTGAATCCTGGTTCCGTCCCTGGTTGCATGTGCCTAACTATTAAACTACGTCAAAAGGAGACTTGTAGTATGGAAATGTCAGTAATGCTAGACGTACAAAATTTTTGAACACATTCTTCCCAATGACATTTTCCCCATCATGTAATTGAAAAAGTTTTGACGGCTTTTTTAATTCCCGATAAAATTTTTCCAAAAACAGATTTGTTAATGTATAACCTAAGGCATACATTAACCAGACCCTTTTAATTTATAGGAATAGAAAACCCTCATTTTTATGATTTTAAAAACTGATACGATGAAAAAACCGAAAAAGGGATTGATTACCAGTTTTCTGGTCAGACCAGGGTCTGACTAGTGGTCGAATCAGTGATGTCATTAATATTTAATTAATAATTTTTAGAGCGCAATTTGTTTGCCTACCGTTTTTCTTCTTGTTTGGCTTGTTGTTCTCTAATTAGGGTTTCGATCAACCGTATATGATATACCAAAACCCAATTCTATTTTCTGTCTTCAATTTCTATATTTTCCTCCCCCTCTTTCCCGGTGCTTCTTCATGGATTGGATTTCCCTTTACTAGGGTTTGAAAAATTGGGGTTTTGTTTTTGGTTGCAAAACAATTGGTTTGTGGATCCTCTGTGTGTTTGGTATTTTGATTTGGGTTTTGGGGTTTCAAGTTAATGATGGTATATTTCTAGGTTTGGGGTTGATTTCGAAATGGGTTCTTTCATTTTAGGTGTGTCAATCTGACTTGGTTTTGCCTTGCATTTGGACATGTTGTTGATGTGGTTTGTGTTGTGCTCTGTGCAAGCGTCTGTATGTTATGTTTTCTTGGTGTATCTCTCTATTGTACTGTGTTTGAGATTTGTGTCCAAAACATGCTTGTGTGAATGACTTGTAGTTGTATGTTACTTCCTTTTTACCTTTTTGTTCAGTTTGCCTTGATTTTTCTCTTCCATATTCTGTGCTCCTTGCCCGTGAATGGATCTTTACTGAGAAAAGAATGAAAAACTCATGTTATCTCTCTATCTCTGGTCTCAGAGATCGAATCATGGCAGATTATGAGGACTATGAGGGTGTAAGTTTTCCAGACTTCGATGAATTCACCCGTCAATTTGAAAAAGAAGAAAAAGGCAAAGGCAAATCTGATCCCCATATCCATCAAAAAACAAAAGCAAAATCTGATCCCAATATAGATTCGTTGTCCTCAAACAGCTACTCTTGCCCTCAACCCCCTACTTCCACCTTTGCCCCTATCTCCCCTTTTGCCCTTGAACAACCCGTTCAAATTTTGCCAAGATCCGAAATGGATCCCTGAGACACAGGTATGTGCTACATTGTGTGGGTGAGTGTGTCTCTTTTCTTTTTTATGAGAAGGTTTTCAATTAAATCTGCTTGTTTCTCAGCTTTGTGAATAGGAACGAAATGAATTTTCTCTCAATGGACAGTCGTTGTTAGAGCGCTACAACGAAATTAAGGTTTATTTCTCCTTCTTCTTCTTAATATCCATCTATATATGCTTTATAACTCTTTATTAATTCTTTGATTATGAACAATTGGTGTAGGGTACAAATTTTGAATTTGTGAGACTTGTGAAGATCCAGTTGATACCCAGTAGTGGAATAACATATTTTATTCAATTCGAGGCCAAGCCCAGCAGTACTGAGCACACTCTGAAAACCTTTGAAGGTTCCATGTTCGAGGATTATGTCCATTCTCATAGATTGTGACCCATGTCTTGTAAACTATTAGGCCCCAATTCTCAACGGTATGTGTGTCGTCATGTGGGCAAATACAACCAAGAATTGTTAGGGAAGTTTAGTTTGCGTAATGGTTGGGTGGTGTGGGATTAGATTGTTGGATCTTAATCGACTATTGTGGCTATAATAATTTGCTTGTTTTATCCATACATGGAATAGTTTTTTGGCTGGTGTGAACTTTGAATGACCTGCAACCAATTTTGTAAATTTTATGATTGTAGATTGATAGTGAATACAATCCTCTCCATTTCATACACACAAATCTAATGTAAAATAAACGAATTAAAGGATTGGCAAGAGCAAACATAGTTTTGCGGACAATTGAAGATCTAGCATAAGATTATTTTCTGAACAAGAGAAGAACATGCTAGCATTATCATACTTGGATCCTAAATACCATAACAACAGTACCACAAAACTTGTTTAGTCAAGCATGGTAACACTCATAGTTCGTTAAATACGGTACACATATCATACCATAAGTATACGAACGGTATAATTCGGATTCTTTACCATATATATATATATATATTTGGAGATAAATACAATGATTTAACATATTATTGTCATATACGGTAATTCAGATTCTTTGCTATATATATTGGAGATAAATACAATAATTCAATATATTATAGTCATAGAAAATTATTTTAATATCATGAATAAATCAATGATAACACTAACAAATTACACCATTTTAACTTTTTTACTATTTACTAGTTTGGGCGGCACATGCTGCCCCTTTGAGTAAGAAAATTATGATAGAACTACAATTTGAAGAAGAAAGAAACCATGTATTTAAACTTAGATTAACTATTTTAATATATGAGTATTTATTTGTCATGATAGTTTAGAACTTATTTGCTAAAGGCAACATTAACTCACTAAAAGCTTCTAAGAGTGAAAATGAATATCATCTTTTTCCAATAACAAGCAATTGAGTTTTGTTAAGACATTGTCACAATATTTCAATTTTTACAATGAATGATGTCATATACTACAATTAAAGGTCTTCATCAAATACTTGCAATTATCCACAATAAAGATTTTGTTATTTGTACTTCATTTTTTATTATCTTACATTTTATGAGTCTAGCCACGATATTCAGCTTACTTAATTTTTAATGAACACCCTTTTAAGTAAGAAGATATATATATATATATATATATAAAAGAATAAAATAAAAAGAAGAGGATAACAAAAGGCATGTCATTGAAGCTTCCATTAGATAAAATTTTAAGTCTAGAATATTTAACCTAGGAAAATCAATGTTCCAAGTATGACTACCACATAAAACTCAAAATACACGAAAATTTTTTTTGGGATATTAAATTTAGTAGGGGTATTTTAGACATTGCACAATAGAACATTTTAAGAATCATAAGTGTGGGGCCGGTTATCCAAAAAGGTGATATGGATATCGTAGGAAGTGGGCTCGTGGCCCAACAGCCCAGTCCGAGGACATTTACTTATCCGAGGATGGTTAAAGAAAGATATTGTGAGAGTAGTCTAAGAAAAAGGGATGGAGGTCATATGTAGTGGCCCAAAACGCGTCCGAGGATAAGACCTACCTCGGATACCATCGTCCGAGGTGTATGTAACTATCTTATTAGTTAGGGCACTTCGCAAAGTTGTATTAGAACTGAAAAGTGAATATAGAACAAATGAGGAACTGAGAGAGATAACAAATATCTTCTAAAGCTGCTACCTCCACATTAAATGCTTCCCAACTAATTCTTTGGCCGCATTAATATGGAGGTGATACCTGAACAGTAACTAAGCAGCCTTATGGCTGCTGAGCGAAAGTTCCGGGAGGTGCTGGATGGGATAGAAAGCAGTTCCCAGAATAGAACCTACACGTGTACGGTGAAAATGGGGTGAGGAACGTGGTATATAACCTGAAAGTGGATGACATTAAAGAGGACTTGGAAAAGAAGGAGAAAAAGGATAGAACCCAGAAAGATATCCCCTGAAACCTAGCCGAGGAGAGTTTTCATCGTTTGGTTAGTCTAAAACATCTTTTGCTGCACAATGATCATGACCTTTTCTAGCGAGTGGAACTAGTTCTTTCACCCACTCTCTAAAAATTTATTGTTTAGGCTTGTTGGGCTAGAAATCCATCCATATTTTGGGTCCAATCCAATTTGAGTCCCTACAATTGGCGCCGTCTGTGGGAAGAGCTTGATCTATTCATAGGGAAAGGCAAGTGCAGCGATTGTGATGGAAGGGGGAGCACCGCAGCAACCAGTGGTGGGCCCACAGCAGGTGGATGTTAATCCACACCAGGCAAAGTCCAAGGGCTCTCAGCATCATCATTCGCTGGTAATCCTAGAACAGAGAGGGGGTCGTGAGGGAAGTGCACGAACAACTCACACTGATAGAAGTCATTCTTGGGGGAAAAGCCATATTTCCCACGTAAGGAACGACGGGGACATGCAGCGTGAGATTAATAAATTGAAAAGAGAGTTGCGACATGAGCGACGAAGACGTATGGCTCACAACTCTGGGCAATCCTCTGAGGAGTCAGACGACACCAGTTACAAACAGAGGTCAAGAACTCCACCCAGTGAATCTTTCTCGTATGATGATGAGTACCACCATGAACGAAAATATAAGAGTCCGCCTTGTCAAGGCTTAGGGAATGACGCCCTGAACAAAGCGTTGAGTCAAGTTTCCAAGTCGCCCTTCACGCGACGCATTGAGGATGCAGATCTTTCTCAGCAGTTCCATCAGCCTGTGTTCACCATTTATAATGGTCGAACAGATCCAGTGGAACATGTTAGTCATTTCAGTCAAATGATGAACATTCATGCTAAGGATGAGGCCTTGATGTGCAAAGTTTTCCCATCTAGCCTGGGTCCAGTGGCGATGAGATGGTTTAATGGTCTAAGGGCGAATACCATTGACTCCTTTGAGAAGCTCACCCAAGCTTTTGGTGCCCGCTTTATCACCTACAAAAGGGTTGTTCAGCCCTTGGGATCGTTATTATCCATGTCTATGCAGGAGGGGGAAACCCTGAAGGCCTATTCTGATAGATACTGGGAAATGTTCAATGAAGTAGATGGAGCCTATGATGACATGGCCGTTAATACCTTTAAAGAAGGCCTTCCAACCGAGCATGATCTGAGGAAATCTCTAACTGGTAAACCTGTTACCAGCGTGCGTCAACTTATGGATCAGATTGACAAGTATAGAAGAGTAGAGGAGGATCAGATGCAGGGCAGAGGAAAGTCCAAGGTAGTTCCTCTGGAGAGGAGGGATTTCAGGTCGGACCGATACAACAACAACCGACCTCGGAGGGACTTCGGGGGGCAATCAGGATCTGCTAATTCCCAAGTGGTTAATGCCGTGTTCTAAGAACCAGTACAACGGGTTCTGGAGAAGATAAAGAACGAGCCATTCTTCAGATGGCCCAATAGAATGGCAGGGGATCCAGCGAAACGTAATCAGAACCTTTACTGCCAATACCACCAGGACCATGGACATACTACTGAGGATTGCAGAAATTTATGGGACCACTTAGAACAACTGGTCCGAGAAGGGAAGTTGACCTAGCTTCTGCATCATTCCAGTGGCCGAGGAAGTCAAGCAAGTTCAACATTTTAGGGAAATGCCTCTTCAAGACCTCTCCTAAGAACGATAAACGTTATATTTGCCGCCCTAGGAAGAACAAGATCTTGTCCCTCCAAGGTAATGTATGTGTCTCATTGTTCGGATGAGGGCTCCAGTTTAATGCCGAAAAGAGCCAAATTGGGCACCTCACTGGTGTTGGGCTTTTCAGATGAAGACAAGAGAGGAACCATACAACCACATGATGATGCTTTGGTGGTTACACTTAGGATCAGGGGGTACGATGTGAGAAGGGTCATGGTTGATGAGGGGAGCGCAGCTAAGGTGATGTACCCTAACCTGTATAGGGGGCTGAATTTAAGAGCTTAGGATCTGACAGCCTATAGCTCCCCGTTGGTGAGTTTTGAGGGTAGGTCGGTCATTCCAATGGGTATGATTAGATTACTCGTGCAGACTAGCTCAAACGTGGTAGAGGTGGATTTTATTGTGGTAGATGCTTTTTCTCCATATACGGCTATTTTGGGTAGGCCCTGGCTGCATACCTTGGGAGCTGTTTCTTCTACTCTCTATCAAAAGGTAAAATATCCCTCGGGAGGCCAGGTGTTAGAAATATTGGGAAATCAAGCCATGGCTAGGCAGTGCTTGATAACACCTATTCAACATCGGCCAAAGACAAACACCTCGGCCACTGCCGAGAATGACTTATAGCAATCAAAGACTCCGGCGACCCCCCTCAGCACTTCGGCCGGTGAAGCGGAGTGTGAGAATTTGGAAAGGGTGAGTGTTGGAGATGATCCAGACAAGTTCTTTTAGGTTGGGGCATAGTTGCCTTTGTTGGAGAAGGAGCAATTGGTTGAGGTCCTTAGGAGCAACATTGATGTGTTTGCATGGGATGCTTACGAAGCCCCAGGGGTGGATCTAGATTTCATTTGTCATCATTTGAATGTTAATCCTTCTGTTACTCCGAAGAAGTAGCCACCTCGGCGTCTGTCCAGGGTACATGCCGAGGCTATCAGAGACGAGGTGACCAAGCTCAAGCAGGCAGGGGCTATCAAGAAGGTATTTTACCCTCAGTGGTTGGCTAATACGGTCGTGGTGAAAAAGAAAAATGAAAAATGGCGCGTATGTGTTGATTTCACGGACCTTAATAAAGCTTGTCCAAAAGACCCTTTTCCTATACCCCGTATAGATCAGTTGGTGGATGCAACAGTGGGCCATCCTCGGATAAGCTTCCTAGATGCCTTTCAGGGCTATCACCAGATCCCACTGGCACTGGATGATCAAGAAAAGACCGCTTTTCTCACTCCCACTGGAAATTATCACTACAAGGTAATGCCCTTTGGTTTGAAGAATGAGGGGTCTACTTACCAGCGGATGATGACGAAGATGTTTGAGCCACAATTGGGCAGGAGCATCAAAGTCTATATTGATGATATGGTTGTGAAGAGCAGGGTAGTGGCCGAGCATGTGACAAACCTCACCAACACTTTTGAGATTTTAAGAAAACACAAATTGCGACTGAACACGTCTAAGTGCTCATTCGGGGTGAGCTCAGGGAAGTTTTTGGGCTACATGGTGACTCACCGAGAAATTGAAGTGAACCCCGATCAAATTAGAGCCATAAGTAGTTTGCAACCACCTCGGAATCCCAAGGAGGTCCAGAGGTTGACTGGGATGATCGCTGCTTTGAATAGATTCATATCCAGGTCGGCAGATAGGTGCAGACCTTTTTTCCTTTTACTCCATAAGTGGAAAGAATTCGAATGGACTGAGGAGTGCGCCCTGGCATTTCAGCAACTTAAAGAGTACCTATCTCGGCCACCTATTATGTCCAGTCCCGAGGTGGATGAGGTCCTTTTTTCCTACTTGGCGATAGCCACTTATGCGATCAGTTTTGTTATGATACGAGTAGATAATGGCGTACAACGGCCAGTTTACTATGTGAGCAAGTCGCTTTATGAGGCTGAAGTACGCTATCTGCCATTGAAAAATGCCATTTTGGCAGTGGTGCATGCTACAAGGAAACTTCCCCATTATTTCCAGGCACACACTATGGTCGTCCTAACTCAGTATCTGCTCAAACCAGTACTTCGGAGTGCAGACTACACTGGCAAGATTGCCAAGTGGGGCACAATTTTAGGGGCTTTTGATATTAAGTATATGTCTCGTACCTCTGTGAAGGGATAGGTTCTTGCCGACCTGGTGGCCGAATTTGCTGAAGGCCCTGAAGAAATAGAAACAAGCTCGCGTGGCATGGATGAAAAATCAGTTGGCCTTATCTCCGCGCAACATGCCTTACCCTGGAAGGTGTATGTGGATGGAGCAGCAAACCAGCGGGGGTCAAGAGTGGGGCTGGTTCTGGTATCTCCAGAGAAGGTCATTATCGAGAAGTTTTTAAGGTTGAGATTCTTAGCTACTAACAACGAGGCAAAGTATGAAGCTTTATTAATGGGGATGGCGATGGTCAGGAAACTAGGTGGAAAAATAGTGGAGATTTTCTCGGATTCGAGACTGGTTGTGGGCCAGGTTAGAGGAGAGTTGGAAGCTCGAGACACAAGAATGCAGGAGTACTTGGGCCAGGTTAGGTGTATGCAAGTAAATTTTGAATTTTTTGAAGTAACCCATGTCCCTAGGAGTGAAAATGTCCATGCAGATTTTTTGGCTACCTTTGCTACCTCCTCGGCGCAAAACTTGCCCCAAGTGATAATGGTTGAAGACTTAAAGACACCCACCCCAGTAACAGGGGACTCTCTTCAGGTCAATCAAATCAGTTCAGCGCGTAGTTGGATGGATCCTATACTGTTGTTCCTTGAGAAGGATATACTGCCCGAGGATAGATCGGAGGCTGAAAAGATACGAAGAAAAGCTCCTCGGTTTTGGCTGTCCAAGGATAAGAAGTTATACAAGCGCTCTTTCTCTAGGCTCTTTGTGTACACCCCGAAGTCTTAGAGGCACTTCTAGAAGAGCTACATGAAGGGATTTGTGGAAGTCACACTGGAGGAAGATCTTTATCACATCGGGCAATTACTCAGGGGTATTGGTGGCCAGGTATGCAAAAGGAAGCACAGGAGTATGTTAGAAAGTGTGATCAATGCCAAAGGTTCGCCCCGAACATCCATCAACCGGGGGGAGTTCTTAATCCTCTTTCTAGCCCTTGGCCTTTTGCTCAGTGAGGCTTAGACATCGTTGGCCCTTTCCCTAAGGCAGTAGGGAAAAAAAAAATATCGCTAGTTGGCACAGACTATTTCACGAAGTGGGTTGAAGCCGAGCCTCTGGCCAATATCAGGGATGTAGATATCAAGAGGTTTGTCTGGAAGAATATCATTACTCGATTCGGGGTTCCTCAAGCTTTCATCTCGGATAATGGTCTTCAATTTGATAGCAAGGCTTTTCGAAAGTATTGCTCCGATCTAGGGATAAAGAATAGATATTCCACTCCGGCCTATCCACAGGGAAATGGGCAGGCCGAGACTGTCAACAAGGTCATAGTGGGTGGGCTCAAAAAAAGGTTGGATGATGCAAAGGGAAAATGGGTGGAAGAGCTACCACATGTCCTCTGGACGTATCGAACAACACCTCGGCGGTCAACAGGGGAAACCCCATTTTCAATGACATACGGGGCTGAGGCTGTGATTCCTCTTGAAACGGGCTTTCCCACACTAAAGACCAGTACTTTCACTTCGGATGGAAATGATGAACTGTTGAAGAAGAATCTAGACTTGATAGACGAACGGCGGGAGAATGCGATGGTTCAATTGGCCTACTACCAACACAAGCTAAAACAAGATTATGATGCAAATGTAAAGTTGAGGCCATTAGCCCCAGGAGATTTGGTATTGAGAAAAGTCTTGGGGACTACCAAAAATCCTGCTTGGGGAAAGTTAGGACCTAGTTGGGAAGGACCATATCGTATCACGTTTGTAGTTGGAATAGGTGCTTATTACTTGGAAGATCTAGATGAAAAAACTGTACTTCACCCATGGAATGTAAGCAATCTAAAGAGATATTACTATTAATAAGAACAGATCTGTTTTACTTCTCTTTACAAGTTACCCTAATTCTGCAATCTGTGTTTCTCGATCTATTGAAGTATTAAACAGAAACTAAGTCATGTCAGGTCCTCGAACCACAAACTTAATGGAAATTAATACACTATGACATCTATTGAAGTATTAAACAGAAACTAAGTCCTGTCAGGTCCTCGGACCACAAACTTAGTGAAAATTAATGCACTATGACATCTATTGAAGTATTAAACAGAAACTAAGTCATGTCAAGTCCTCGGACCACAAACTTAGTGGAAATTAATACACTGATATTCAGTGAAGTATTAAACAGAAACTAAGTCATGTCAGGTGCTCGGACCACAAATTTAGTGGAAATTAATACACAATGACATCTATTGAAGTATTAAACAGAAACTAAGTCATGTCAGGTCCTCGGACCACAAACTTAGTGGATATTAATACACTATGATATTCAGTGAAGTATTAAACAAAAACTAAGTCATGTCAGGTCCTCGAACCACAAACTTAGTGGAAATTCATACACTATGACATCTATTGAAGTATTAAACATAAACTAATTAATACACTATGACATCTGTTGAAGTATTAAACAGAAATTAAGTCATGTCAGGTCCTCGGACCACAAACTTAGTGAAAATTAATACACTATGACATCTATTGAAGTATTAAACAGAAACTAAGTCATGTCAAGTCCTCGGACCACAAACTTAATGGAAATTAATACACTATGACATTCAGTGAAGTATTGACCAGAAACTAAGGTATGACAAATTGTTTAGGCAACAAACTTAGTGGGAATCAATGCTTTTTAAGTAAGGTCCGTACAATTAAAATCATACATCAAAACAAACTCCATGAGCATCACTTAAAGCATTTTAAGGTGCCCAGTACCTCCCTAGGTTAAACATTTAGAATACTATCTCCAATGTGGGTACTTTGTAATGAATTAAAAGCCAGCCTTTGTAGGGCTGTGGAGTTCACTGTTATAGTTTGCTTTGGTTTCTAATTAACTTACCAGTTTTCCCTTATAGTATCAGATTTTGTTCCTCTATAGCTTGGGATCATGTAAAAACAAAGAATATTCGTGCAGAAAATTATACAAGTGATAGCTAAAGCAACAACATTTTATATAAATTTGGAAAGGGAAATATACATCACAATTAAAAATATCCTCAATAAAAAAAAATGAATTGAAAAATAAAAGAAGTTTAACTATGTTAACTATGGCTTTAATTTTATTTGGAGCTTGGGTTGGGAAGCCTTGCCAGTTGCCTCAGGAGGAGCATCTTTCTCTTTTTCCTTTGAAACTTCTCCAGCAGGTAGGATGGTTGAAGCTAAAGCCTGTTCAAAGCTTTGAGAAGCTGTTCCCCCCTTAGGCCCTTCTGCTGCTTTGTCCAAGGAAATGTCTTTTGTAACTTCAGGCACTTCAGGTTGCTTCTGCTGGTTGGGAAGGGGAGGATTCTGAGGTTGTGCTTCTTTGGCCAAATCAGCAACTGTGGAGGATGCCTTTTTTTGTTGAGAAGAAGAGCTAGAGGCTCGTATAGCCAGAGGGAAGTAAATGTTTTCTGGTCTTCTCAGCTCGAATGAAGACTTAACACCAGCTCGGTTGAGAGCTTCTGCCCAAGTCTGGGCACAATATGTCCGGCATACGGCGGGCACCTCAGCCCGGAAGCTATCCTCTGTCTCAGCAATGCCGATTTCATACCCGTGCTGTTCGGCTATGTCTTTTTCTTTTTTAGCCTCAGCTTTTGCTTTCTCCGCCTCAGCTTTAGCTTCTTTAGCATGGTCCCTGAGCCTTTGAGCTTCCTCCAGTTGTTTCTGCAAAGTTGATATCTGTTCCTTGGAAGCAGCCAGCTGGTCAGTAGCATTGCGCAGACATTTTCTCTGGTCCTCGGCTTGCCTTTGGGCGCTCTCCAAAGTGGAGTCAGCACTTTTCCGAGCATGTTCTTCCTCGGCTAACTTTTTCTTCAGCTGTACATTGGTTTATTCAGCAACGGTGAGTGTTTGCACAGCTGTTGCTCGCTTCTTCCTCTCATCATCTATTTGCTGGTAGCAAGCATTCGTTATCTCCTCCAGCCTGAAGGTGGCTTGAACGGCCTAAAAGAAAAAGAGTTAGAGATGCAATACATATAGTTGTGTGCACGATGTTCACAATAATAATATAAAAAAAAAAAAAAAAAAAGCAATAAGGGTATCATACCATGCCCAAATATCTTTTAGTATTCTGGAAGACTTCGTTCCTCTTTATGCCTCTTAGCTCGGCCATATCCTTGGGCAAAAGGAGAGTTTCCTCTAAGGCCGAGGCGACGCGGCACCCAACTCCACCGTTGAAGTCCCTAATTGATGCATCTTCCCTCAAAGGCTCACCACCGAGCATGGGTGCAAGGAGCCAAGCCTCGAGTTCCGAGGACTGAGTGGTTGTCCTCTCCACGACTCGTTGAGGCCCGTGGGTAACCTTTTGCTGCTTCGCAACTCGTTGGACCTCGTCTTCGAGGGTCGGACAAGGTCTTCCAGTCTCCATCACTTCCTTATCTTTCGGCTCTCTCCTCCTCTTTGGATCATTGGGTTCAGTCACATGTGATTGGGATAGTTGAGGAGGAGGAGGAGGAGGGAGACTGAGTTGAGTTGATTTTCCCGGAGCCCCCTTTCTAGGCTGGCCTTCGATCACATCCATCAAACTTCTCTGGCTCTTCCTCTGGATGCCCATTTCGTCAGAAATCACCTCGGGAGATTGGGGTTGATTGAATACCTCAAATTCGTCTACAGAATCCAACAATTCTACAACTCCCTCTGAAGTTTGTTCTTCTTCTTCTTCTTCTTCTTCTTCTTCCTCCTTTCCTTCCTGAGGAATGGAGCGCGATGATGAAACTCCTACAGAAGGAGTGGCCACAAATAATGGCTGAGTATAAGGGGTACCTTCAGGAATCGGAACGCCCTCAGGAATAAGAAATCCTTCAAAAGCTACACTGATGCGGTGAAGCGGAGGATCTTTGGCCTTTATCACGCAGTTGGGAGCTTGGAATGCTTAGGAAATAGGTTTGTTCCTAAGGATTATGTGTGCCGCTCTCAGTTGGTCGTCAGATGGGTTCACATACACCTCGGATCGCAAGATTCTATCTAAACTCTCTCTGTTAACCAGTCTGAACTGAGGTCTGGTAGCGTGCTTGTCTGCAAAGTCATTAAAACAGAAGAAAATCTTTGTCAGAAATAAAGATAACTTGAACTAAAGAGTACAATTCAAATTACATAGGCTTATAGCCCAAAAACCCTACCTAGTTTTCCCTCTTTAGTCGGACAGGGTAAACCATCATGCCACTCCCCAGAAAAAATAAGAAAGTCGTCTTTTAAGCCCTTATTTGATGTAGGGAGACATTGGATTAACCTTATTTCAGGGTGCCTAGACTTAAGATAGTATTCCTGACCCTTTAGATGATTGAGGTTGTACACCCAGTTCACATCGTGATGGGTCAGGCCTAAGTTCATCCTCGCATTTAGGGCTTCTATACTCTCTAGCACCCTGAACATATTTGGGGCACATTGTGTGAGAGATAACCTAAAGAATCTGAGTTAACTTCTAGTGAGACTATCCATGGGAATAGTCATCCCTCCCTCTATAAAGGCGATCATAGGGATGACCATTTCCCCTGTTTTCCTGTCGTTTAGCCAGGTTTCTGGGGAAGCATATCTCATGCCCACTGTTGAGGGAATCCTATACTTAGTTCTAAATGCCTCTATATTCTCCTCGGACTCAACCAGACTCTTAAACCTACCTATTTCCTAAAAGTCGTGAAGAAAAATTAACGAAAAGGATTGAAGGCTAAGGAGGGTTAAGGAAACTTACAGGCTTGAAAAATGAGGTCCTCGGATAGACTCTCAGTATTTATGAGAGCGCGGAGAGGTGAGAAAGAGTGGCGGGTTCAATGAATACACGCTAAGATAATATGATTTTTGTAACTGGAAAGAGAGTTGATTTGAAAAGCTCTTTATAGTGGCGCAGAAATTGTAAGCGGGAAAAATCTTGCTCATAAATACTGAAGGACCTCCACCGTTAGATGTACATCTTACTGTTGAACGTGGGGGACAAAGAAGCTATCATCATTTAATAATGGCGTGCTCCTGACGCCGAAACGTCAGGAGTGTGCCTTGGGCAAGTAGAAACACGTTCTGGAGATTAGGAAAATCCACGAAAGAGGTGAGGGCAGGATATCAAAATCTCCCTTTTTTCGAGGTGACAAAAAGCGAGATTTTGAGGGGCTATTGTGGGGCCGGTTATCCAAAAAGGTGATATGGATATCGTAGGAAGTGGGCTCGTGGCCCAACAACCCAGTCCAAGGACATTTACTTATCCGAGGATGGTTAGAGAAAGATATTGTGAGAGTAGTCTAAGAAAAAGGGATGGAGGTCATATGTAGTGGCCCAAAATGCGTCCGAGGATAAGACCCACCTCGAATACCATGGTCCAAGGTGAATGTAACTATCTTATTAGTTAGGGCACTTCGCAACGTTGTATTAGAACTGGAAAGTGAATATAGAACTAAGAAGGAACCGAGAGAGATAACAAATATCTTTTAAAACTGCTACCTCCACATTAAATGATTCCCAGCTAATTCTCTGGCCGCATTAATGTGGAGGTAATACCTGAACAGTAACTAAGCAGCCTTATGACTACTGAGCGAAAGTTCCGGGAGGTGCTGGATGGGACAGAAAGGAGTTCCCAGAATAGAACCTACACGTGTACGGTGAAAATGGGGTGAGGAACGTGGTATATAACCTGAAAGTGGATGACATTAAAGAGGACTGGAAAAGAAGGAGAAAAAGGATAGAACCCAGAAAGATATCCCCTGAAACCTAGCCGAGGAGAGTTTTCATCGTTTGGTTAATCTAAAACGTCTTTTGCTGCACAATGATCATGACCTTTTCTAGCGAGTGGAACTAGTTCTTTCACCCACTCTCTAAAAATTTATTGTTTAGGCTTGTTGGGCTAGAAACTCATCCATATTCTGGGTCCAATTCAATTTGAGTCCTTACAATAAGATTTCAAAATAGTTTAACTAAGAGAGGAAAAGTTAGGGTACCTTCTCGTTTTTAAAGTTTAGGGAGGAATGAAATTACCTGAAACTTAAAGGACCCAATTTTAATTCTTACTTTTGGTGTGAAACTAACATTTTTTTTTTTTTTACTTTAAATTTTAAATAGTGTGTAAAGAAATAACAACAAACAAACAAAATCAGCCAAAAAAAACAATGCTTGAAAAAGTGAATTTGGCTTATCAAATTTGACTAAACAAAACAAAAACAAAAAAAAAAAGTATAGGAACACAACAAAATATCACCACATTTTCACAATAACTCTATTCTCAACTGTAGTGGATCTCAATCTAATATTTTATTATCTTATTTTGACCTATAAGGAACTTACACATCAATAGTCGTGAAAATATTGTGATAACAACAAAATATCACGATATTTTCACAATACAATACCTTTATTTTTTAGTTATGCTATATCTCGATCTGATATTTTTTTATTTTATTTTATTTTAGTTTGACCCATAAGGAATTGACAAATGTTAACACAACATTTTCACAATATCTCTATATTTACATTGTAATTATAATGTAAATTTATATTATAGACACACAATATTTACCATTTTTTTGCAAATATAATATTTGCCACTTTTTGTGTGTTTACATTCTACGTTGTAAGCTTACATTGCAAAAGTACAAAGTAAACATATAAAAATTATTTAAAAAATAAATAAATAAAACAAAAACAGGCTCAAACCAAACTGACGTATTTGAAGGGAAAAAAAATGGAGCAGCTCACCAATTCTCCTTATTTTAATGTTTTAGGTAATAGTATTAAATACTAAGTGTTATGCCTATAATATTTTTACAATACTTTTATAACAAATCTTCAATGGTAAGTTATTAATGATTTTAATTTAAACCCACCACTAAAATTATTTTTTCTCCACCAATAATGGTCAATAATAACTTGCTACTTAAAATTTATTGTAAAAATATTGTAGACATAACATTTTTTTAAAATTAAAAAAAAATTATCACCCAAACTCGCCATTTTGGTTTACTACAAATGACAAAAGTTGAATAAACCAACACTACTGTAGCTAGAGCCATCGACTCCTTTTTGTTAGGAATATGAAATAATTGATGTAATCCATTTAGTTAGGTAGTTAGCTAGTTGGTTGAGATTATGGTGAGTTAGTTAGGATTTGAGCACATGTAGCTCATTTAACAAACAGCTTAATTCATAAAGCACATGTTGAATTAACTAGCCAATTATCTTGAGACATGTGGGCCAATGACATTAGAGCTAGTTTCCTATAAATACATGATTGTAATTCACACGACAAAAAAATGGGGCTATCCCAGCGTTTTCAAAACCGTTGGGATAGCCCCAAAGAGCGTTGGGATAGAATCAAAATTCCTATCCTTGCATTTTTTTTTCCCGACGCTTCAAACCGCCGCGCAGTGAATGTGGGTATAGGGTCGTCGGACCTGAAAAGCACTGGGAAAGGCATACGCCCTATACCAGCACTTTTGAAAGAGATGGTATAGGCCTTTTAAATTATATTGATTCAAGACCTATACCAGCGCTTTTGAAAGCATTGGAACAAGTACTACCTATGCCAGCGCTTTCAAAAGCGCTGGTATAGGTCATGAATGAATATAATTTAAAAGACCTATACCAGCGCTTTTTGAAAGCGTTAGCATAGGCAGTACATATTCCAGCGTTCTAAAAAGCGCTGGTATAGGTCTTGAATCAATATAATTTAAAAGGCCTATACCAATGCTTTTGAAAGCGCTGGCATAGGCTATACCTATTCCAGCGTTCACAAAAGCGCTGGTACAGGTCGTGAATCAGTATAATTTAAAAGGACCTATGCCAACACTTTTGAAAGTGCTGATATAGGTCTTTTTTTTTTTTTTTTTTTTTTTAGCACCTGTAATGTACCTAAAATACATATTTTTCAATACCTGTTTTATAGCAACTGTAATGAACTACAATTCATATTTTCCAATAGCAAATACCATACCACATTAAACCAAGAAACTAAATATATTTAATTAAACCATATCAATAATTACATCCCAAATGTCTAAAATTTTATACACAAAATAATACATTCTAAACAACTATGTACAATGTCCTACACAAAAGAATACATTCTAACTATATAGAATGTCTTGCACAAAAGAGTACATTCTAATTGTTTAAAATGTTATAATAAAGTTTCCAACTATGATGTGTACATATATATAAAAGTTTGAAACTTTATTATAAATATCAAAATATCATAGTAACTACTCCAAAATAAGTGCCCAAAAGTATCGCCTACTGCGTATCATCAAATGATAAGTGCTGAGCACCGAGAGACTGGATATTCACTGCAGAATCACTATCACCACCACCATCCTATGAATTAAGAAACACACAATGGATTAGTGTACTAAACAACAGAGTTAGTAGCTGAATGACACAATATATGTGTGTGTGTGTATATATATATATATATATATATATACACACATATAAATAATAAAAGTTGGGCTTAGAAGCCGTAGTTGTGCCAAGTGGCTTCACCAAATTTTAGTAAGTTTTTATATAAAAACAAAAAACTTTTGATCTTATCAACTTCTTTGGATAAAATAACAATAAGTGTTCATATGAGCCTTTTTTTTTTTTTTTTTTTAATTTTATAAAGTAACAATCTCTTAGCTTACGTTCGTATACTATATAATAAAAGTTGGGCTTAGAAGCCGTAGTTGCGCCAAGCGGTTTCACCAAGTTGCAGTAAATTTTTAGATAAAAACAAAAAGTTTTTGATCTTATCTTCTTTGGATAAAATAACAATAAGTGTTCGTATGAGCTTAGTTGCGCCAAGCCAAGTGGCTTCACCAAATTGTAGAAATTATTTTATATATATAATTGGTTGCACCAAGTGGCTCCACCAAATTGCAGTAAGTTTTCAGATAAAAACAAAAAGCTTTTGATCTTAGCAACTTCTTTGGATAAAATAACAATAAGTGTTCATGTGAGCTTTTTTTTTTTTTTTTTTTAATTTTTTTTAATTTTATAAAGTAACAATCTATTAGCTTATGTTAGTATACTATATAATAAAAGTTGGGCTTAGAAGCCGTAGTTGCACCAAATGGTTTCACCAAATTGCAGAATTTTTTTTAGATTTATATATATATATATATATATATAATTGGTTGCGCCAAATGACTCCACCAAATTTCAGTAAATTTTTAGATAAAGACAAAAAGTTTTTGATCTTATCAACTTCTTTGGATAAAATAACAATAAGTGTTTGTATGATTTTTTTTTTTTTTTTAAATTTTATAAAGTAACAATCTCTTAACTTACGTTAGTATTTTTATTTTTTTGAGGATAAACAATTATCCTACACTATCTATTTCCTAATAATAAAGTAACAAATTTAAAAGTATTATTTTTTCTTCTAATTTTTTTTTTTGTTGGATAAAGTAGCAAATAAAATTAATATGTATTAACTTTAACATAAACTAAAAAAAAAAAAAATCTAATAACAATCTAATAAGGTTAACTTTTTTTTTGGGATAAAGAAAAAAAAAAAAACTAATATGTAATTAACCTAAACTTTTTGATTACGTAAACTCTTTTTTCTTTTTGTTCATTTCAAGTTATCAGCTTCTTCACAACTTAAAATTATCTAATACAGTATAAAACTGGGTGTATATATACGATTTTGGTGTATTGATCGATTTTCCCACTATATGGTTTCTTGATGTATTCTTTCCTTCTCATACTTACCTTACCTATTAAACTTACATGTATGTATTTGCCTTCTTGTTTTTGTTTTTTCATAAAATTCCATTCTTTACTTTTTTCTTCATCAAATTGAATATGTTTTGCGTGCAAGTTGCCTTTTGTTTAAGTTATTTTTGTTAACTTTGATATGATTTATATGCTTATTATGGTCTTCAGAATCAATGCTATATCTTCCATGAGAACTAACAAATTAATTTTAACAAAAATCTTATTCAATTTTTGAAAGAATTGTTATTATTATTATTATTATTATATGAAATACTAACAAGAGAAAGTATGGTACTCTCATTAATTTTTCCAATATATGTAGATCCCACAGGTAACCATGAGACCAAGATTTGAGCATCCAAAACCATGATAATAAACATCACTCAACAAAGAATGGTGACAGAAAATTGATTAAATATAAAAAGTGTGATGTAAAACAATGGATATTTAAGGTGATGTGAAATCTACATAGCTTCACTTGCCTCCCCCTTACAATCAAAGTTAATTCAATTTTCATGTGAGTGTCTATATATTAACTCTAATTCCATATATATATATATATATATATTTTATGTTTAGAAATTTATATTGTTTGTAATTATTGAATTCATAGTTTCTTTGTGTGCATATATTTATGTGTGTGTTGTAGTGAATTTTCTTTTCAATTTTTTTTTATATAAATTTGGGTAGTTTTTAATTTGTAAATTCGAGATGATTTCTTGGGGTTAAAGTAAAAATATTAGGTCAATTTTAATCATAATTCGTGCAATAGTAGGGTGTTAGATGTTGATATTAATTTTATGCCTATTTACATTAATTACCATAAATATCTTAGCATGTTTAGTGTTGTTATTAATTTGACATATTATAATTAAATATAAATGTTATTATGCTGGTCTGTTATAATTATTATTTTTTGTTCCTTACCCTACTTCGCCTTAATTGTTATTTGAACAAGTAAAAGTTATGTCTTAGTCCGACCAAGTATAGCATTTCTCTTCAAGCATTAATTATTGTTCCTCAATAAAATTATTCATGTTATAAGTATGTATTTCTCTTCTTTGTTTTAGTTTTTTTTTTTTTTTTTTTTTTTTAATAAAGGTTTTGCTTATGAGTCATAAATGCAATTTTAAATTCATGAAATCTATTATATAAACCTCTATAAATATTATTTAAGAATTATCAAATTTTGTATTCTCTCATACAAAAAGGGTTCCATTTGTATTTGTGTTACATTTATATGTGCGTTATTAAATTAAATTAATTTTCTTGAGTAGTAAAATTTTTATGTCACTATTTTTCAATTTTATTTTTGTTGTTAATGATATTATATATGTGCAAAAGAAATTGTCTAATATTATGAGCATGTAACTTTTTTTATTATATTAAACTTCACTGTAATTAATTTTTATTTTGGTTTTTACAAATATCAATATCCATACCTATATTTATCACCCACAACACATTTGAATAGTATTCCTGAAAATATAAATTTTTAGCATAGCATCTTATAAATATCAACAACATATTCCTTCACAAGATTGCTATTAGCAAGTAATATAAAATCTACATCATGAAAAGGAATTCACATCTTGATATGATCATGCAACTATTTGCTTGAAATAATAATTTTTTCTAGCAATTGTCTATATCCTTTTTATCCCTTATGACTCCTTTAATATTGAATTTTCATAACGATCACTCATTTTTAAGCACATCCTGTTTAGATAAAAGAGGTCATTAGTGTATCAAAACGTAACTCTTTAAAGGTTTGAAAAACAAAATACCATGCAGTCTATACTCTTCAAGTGCATAACACATTTTAGATGTACAACAAATATTCTAGCAAATGAAAAACCTCTAGTTAAGTTTCCTTAGGTTTTTAATTATTAAATTCATGAACTTTTTCATATAAGATTGCTTGAATCCAATGAACAATACTTTATATACAATTTATATGATCTAGACTCAAGTGATTATTAATTTATTATTTTTCAATAAAATTATTCTAAAAGTTTATAATCAAAACCTTGCAACGCACGGGAGTAATGCTAGTATATATATAAAATCGAAACCTTTGACTTTTTATTGACCTCTCCAAAACTTGCCACATCATTATCATTTTTTTAAAACAAAATTATTTTTTTAAAACAATATCAACAACCAAAGTCCAAACTCAATAAGAAGTGAAACTCTATCTCTCTAACAATTTTATTGACGTGGCCAATAAAATAATATTAAAAAAATTTATTTGACATTTAATGAAAAAAATTTATCTAACAAGTGATTTACACACGTGAAAAGGAACTAAACTGTGAATACATGTACTCCTACGTCTTTACCTAATCTAACCAAGAAAAACAAGAATCCTTATCCTACTAGAACAAGGTATAAAAATGGCAGTATATAATATGGGCTATAGTTCAAAACACTATTGACTCAATCTAGAACTATAGCCCATATTATATACTACCATTATATGGGCTATGGTTCTAGACTGAGTCAATAGTGTTTTGAAAGAAACCCTACTCTGTATATATATATATAACCGAAACCTTTGACTTTTTATTGACTTCTCCAGAGCTTGCCACATCATTATCATTTTTTTAAAACAAAATTATTTTATTAAAACAATATCAACAGCCAAAGTCCAAACTTAACAAGGAGTGAAACTCTATCTCTCCAACAAGTCCAACTTAAATGTTGATAATTTATCTCCAAATTTGCAAAGTCAATGCAAACCCCAAAAAAAAAAAATTTAAGCCAAGTAGAGGTATGAGCTCTTCTTTTGTTATTTTCTTCTCATCTACTTTGTTAAAATATATATATATATATATATATATATATATATATATATATATATATTATTTTATGGTTTTTCATGTATTTTTTTAAAAGTAATTTTTGTACATAAACCACCAAACTATACGCCTGTGACTGTATATGATTTTTTTTCATCGTTCAAAGTTTAGACCCATTAAAATTTAAAACTTATTGGTTTATGGGTTTGTGTACTTTTTTATTTCTCTTTTAAATAGTCATATATATTTTGTTTTGTTTCAAAAATTTATAGGAAGTAAATCTTATGATTCTTTAATATTTTTTGGTCTTTCAAAAGTTTTAACATCTGAATTATTCTTTTGATGGTTACGAATCTTTCTCTTATATTTCTCTATTGTGTAGTTGTGAGAGACCGAGAAAATCGGGTGCTCTCAAAAAAAAGATTTGTGTGCTTTTAAGGGCACCTCTCTTTTTGGGTAAGTGGAGTGGAGTCGCCACTTATTTTTTATACAAAAAAAAAAAAGAAAAAATAAATACAAATTACATTATCAAAATATTTCGAATGTCATTTATTGAATAAAGACAAGTACAATTTTGGTAAATTAAACCTTACAAGGCTTTGGGTCCTAGTTACAATCTATGCAAAAGAATACAAAATTTTGGTCCTAGTTACAATCTACCAAAATTAAATAGACAAAACACTAATTTGCCTATCCAAAAATCCTAAGCTCGGGAGCTAGGATTTGCAGGCTCTAAATCTTTTAATTCATTTCAATGATTATAGCTATGGATTATTATTTTGAATGTAATTCATCTTTCTCTATATTTCTCTATTGTTTAATCATATATATTTTGTTTTGTTTCAATAATTTCTAAGTAGTGAATCATTTGATTCTTTAATATTTTTTGGTCTTTTAGATGTTTTAATATTTGAATTTTTGAGTTATTTTTTGCAGTATCATGCAATGATGATGGTGTAATTTTTTAATCAATTTAAAATTTTATAAAATTATTTTAGTCTACTTCACAAATAGTAAATTCTCGTGCATAGCACGGGCTAACGACTAATAATATCTAAAAGTTAAAGTGTATTATTTAATGTTGCTACTATTGAGCCACATCATTAGTCACATCCCCATTTTTTTTTTGATTTGTTCATCTAATTTTTTGAAAATATTTATAAAAAAATTAAGAGTAATAAACTAAATTAAGAGTAATGAAGAAAAAAAATGTGAAGGGGCTCTTTTTAAATAAAAGTAGATAAATGTCTAAAGGCAAAGTATATGTGTTAAAACCGTCCAAAATATTATTAGGAAAAAAAATCATCCAAGATACTATTAGGAAGAAAACATCATTCAAGATGAATGTGTAAAGTTAATCGATTAATATATTTAACATTACCAAAAAAATTAAAGGAACAAATCAATAAAAAAAATTATTAAAAAAAAAAAGTGATCTGCCAATGATAAGGTCCACTTCTCTTCATTTCAGTATAATTCGGTCTATTTTGGTCCAATTTGATACATTTGGTCTATTTAGTTCATTTCAGTCTATTCGGTCCATTTCTATCCAATTTGGTCCAATCTACTTTGTTCCAATTCTTTCAATGGTCCAATTTGGTCCAGATAAATATATTCTGTCCATTTCAATCTATTTAGTCCACTTTAGTCCATTCAATCCAATTCAGTCCATTTGGTCCAATTCGGTCTATTTCTGTATACTTCGGTCCATTTAGTCTATTTTGGTCCATTTGATACACTTACTCCATTCGGTCCATTTTAGTGCACTTATTTAAAAATGGAAAAAGACATATTTGGGTTAAGAATACCTATTTTAAATCCAAATTTATTAAAAAATATAGATGAGAAAAGGTAATATTATTATTTTTAATTTTTTAATATAATAATTTTTTTATATTAATTAGTTTTTAAGTGAATTACACAATTTCAATATTTTGATATGATATAATAATAGGTACCTCCAAAACAAAAATTATTGGTTACGCCCTGCATCAATAATAATTGGATCAATTTTTTTGGTATTTAATATCAGAAAGATGTAAAAATAATGATCACAAGGAAATGATGTGAAATATATTATGCATAGAAAAATAATAGTATACGTATTGTCAATAGGCAATATTGTTTGGACAACTCGATAAAATGATGTAATGTATGACAGATCTCAAAGTTACAGGCCAACTGACAATTACAACTGAATGGCTGACATAAAGTCTATGTGAGTTTTTGTAGTCTAAAATTATACATAAAAAATAAGTTTATGAATCAAATAGTAAATGTAAGGACCAGGTTTGAGGGAGTGGACCTAAGCCCAGTTTCCTCGCAATGAATTTATAGAGAATGGGCTCAAGAACTAGGCCCTAGTGAGGAATGCAAAGGCCATGCATGGTTGTGTGTGAGCGCTGGTAGCTTAAACGTGGGTTAGGGTACACAATGAGGTTCCTTAGACAGAATTCACAGAGCCTGAGGTTCTTCTTATTTCTTTCTTAGAAAGATTACAAGGCTTCAGAGGATATAAACTGCTACAGTATTTCCCTTCCCTCGTTTTTTCCGTCCCCTTTCAAGAGGGACTTCTTTCATTATATATCTCTTTCTCAGTTGATCCTAGCCCTACATTTGTTGGGGAGTGAGGCCATTACTTGAGTGCCTGTCCCATCAGCCACCTTCCCATTCTCTCTGTGGGATGCGGCAACCAAGGCGACACTGTTGAGGCGTCCCCTCCTCATTAATGCGGCCAGGACGTTAGTTGAGGGCATTTAATGTGGAGGTGATAGTTCGTCCCGAACTTGCTCCTCCACCATGCTTTTATTGCTGATATGCGATACCTGCTCCCTGCCCTTCGAATGATCAGGAGGGCTCCCTTGGTGACGTGTGGCCGGTTTATATTATGGCGTCGGATTTCCGAGGATGGAGACATCCTCGGCATGCCTTATTGGGCCCCTGGGCTTACTGCTTCCATCCTCGGACCAAGAAGGTCTCCTCGGCTTGGGCCTTAGGCCTGGTTCGAAGTGGGCTGAGGTTGCCTGACTATTTCTTGGCCCCACAATAGCCCCTCAAAATCTTGCTGTCTGCATCCTCAGGCAGAAAGGAGGATTTTGATATTCTCGGACCTGCTCCGCGTCCAATCGAGTATTGTCCTTTGTCAGCGCTGAAGCCTTTTCGTCTGCCCAAGGTGCGTTACTGGCGCTTCGGTGTGCGCAACATGTCCTGCATTAAATTTGGGCGGCTTTGTGCTCCCCACGTTCAACGGGTAGATGGCAATCAAACGGTCGTGATGCGCCTAACATTTATGGGCGAGAAAACTCGCGCGGCTCTTCCATCTAGGGTATAAATACTCGTTCGAACCGTTTTCACCTTTTTCCATTCACAATCAAGAGCTCTTGCGTCTTCATTCAGAGTTCAGCCAAATTTCCACCATCTCCAGCATAAAAAGCCTGTCCGAGGAGCTTTTCCTCATTTCTGTAAGTCGCTCTATCTCTCTCCGAGCTTTTCATCTCTTTGCTCTTCCTTCTCTTTTATCTGCTCTTTCTCTAGCTCTCTTAGGCGTCACTTGGGATGGGTAGACTTAAGAAGTATGTCTTCACTGAGGAGGCGATCGAGAAATTTATCGCCGATTATAAGATACCGGCCAACGTGGGCTTGAGGTATTGTGAGGAGGAGGAGTGGGAATTCCGGAGGCAGGAAGGCGAGGTGGTGATTCCCATCATCGCCTTCCTTGAAGGAGGGATGAGGATCCCTATGGGGCCGGTGACGAGGGGTTACCTGTCATATTTCCGGTTAACCCCCACCTAGTGCGCCTCCAACATGTTCAGAATCCTGGGTAGCGTGGATGCTCTGAACGAGAAGATGGGGCTAAGGTTGACCCATCATGACGTGAACTACTGCTACAATCTTCAACACCTGAAGAACAAGTCCTATTATATGAGGACGAGGGACGACAGGGTCCGGCTTATCCAGTGCCTCCCTGAGTCTAACAAGGGGATGAATGAGGACTTTCTCATCGTGTCCGGAGCGTGGCACGATGGCATCCATTGCCCGACGACAGAGGGGACACCAGGTGGGGTAGTAGGAGCAGAAGGGGATTCAAAGACTCTAACTTGTTTCATGCGTCATTTCTTTTCGTATTGTTTTGGTTGCTAATCACGAATGCGTTTTCCTTTTGCAGATCTGCATGCCTTCGCGCCCCGCTACAATTTGATCAACAGGGAAGACTTGCAGAAAGTGCTCAGGTCGGCGGATTTTGAAAACGAAGCAGATCACCAAGTCAGAGTCGCTCACAAGATCTTGGGGTACACGCCGCTCCAAAAGTCATTTGCGGCCCCAAAGCACGTGATCAAAGCAAAGGATCCTCGGCTGCAGAAAATAGCAGTGACCGAGGACGGGTTCGAGTTTCCCAAGGGTCTTTCTACTTCAGAAGGCGTCACGGTAGCAATCCCCTCTTCCTCCCGTACATTTTCAGAGGCCGCGGAAGAGAACATAGAGAGGGAAGGGGAAGCTGCAGATCTCGGTCCTGGAGGGGACGATTTTGACGTTTTTGAGCAGATTCATCAGTCCGGGGACCCTTCTAGAGACTTGGGGGATCCTCGTCTGACCGAAGCAGACCTCTCAGCGTCAGAGACACCTTCTCGGCTTGCGATGGGCTACAAGAAGAAGAACCAGCCCAGTCTACTCGAGCTGATCGAAGAGCAACCGGGGAAGTCCAAGCCGAAACTCCCACCCCCTTCTCCAAAGAATCGTCCTCCCCAGACTAGGTCGGCCTCGACTCAATCTAAGCTTCCTCCTCCTCCGCCTCGGGCGGATCTGCCTTCCAGGCACGAGCCTGCCGATCCTAAGCAAAAGAAGGACAAAGGCAAGAGGCCCATCGAGGATAGATCAGGACCCACTCGGGAGGGGGACGACTCACGGCAGCCCTCAAAGCAACTGAGGATAGGCTCCAGATCTCAAGATAAGCAGGTGGATGCCCCGCCCGAGGTCCAGGCATGGCTGCCTGCCCCAATGCTTCGTGGGGCACCTCTGAGGGATGACTCCTCTCTCAGGGATTTTAGAGAGGGCGAAGGCGCATACGTGACCGACGCGGTGGAGAGATGTCTGCTACTTCCCGCAGACATGGAGCAGCTGGGGACCATGAAAAGCAGGGAGGTCTTCCTCAGCCTCAAGCGTTACTTGGGAATGGTAAGGCTCACAATACGTGTGTCTTTTCTCGTTTTAGCTTTTTTCTGCCTTACTTTCTCCCCTTTTTTTTTTAGCTCGGCTTATGATTGTGTACCCGTTTTGTTTGGCAGGCCTTCCAGGCCACCTTCAGGCTGGAGGAGGCAGCTCACGACCACAGAAAGGCCATGGAAGAAGAGCGCGAGAAGCGCTTGGAGGCCACTCGGACTCTCAAGAACTCCGAGGAGGACCTTGCTAAGGTCAGGCTGGAGTTGAAGGTTGTAACCCAAGCTCGGGACAGCACAGTGGCGGGCCTTGAGGGTGCACAGAGGCAGGCCAAGACCCAGACGAAGCGTCTGAGTGAGGCAGAGGAGCAACTGAAGATCGTAAAGGAGCTGATTGCAGATCTGACGAGGAAGGAGGCTGCTGCCGAGGAGGCCAGAAAAGTGGCTGAGTTTGCTAGGGACGAAGCTGTGAGGGCCAAGCTCGAGGCAGAGCAGGGTAGGGAGGAGGCCTAGACCACCAAAGAAGAAGCTGAGGAGGCTGCCTATGCTGCCGGGGCAACTGAGACAGCAGCTGCCTACAAATCCCAAGTCCTAGGGGTATGTAGGCGCTACTGTTCTGAAACTTGGATGGAAGCCCTTAGGCAAGCTGGTGTGGAGGCCTCTTCTGTCCTATGGAAGGATGAGAGCGTGTTCTACCCTTCTGCCATCCGCGAGGTTGCCCTGGACGGCCCCGATGGCCCTGAGGCCGAGGAGGCTGCTGTGGAAACTGCTGCTACTCCAGGCGGGGGGGCCTCGGATGCTGGGGCCGCTGGTGAGCCAGTCTAAAGGAGTAACCCTCCCCTGGGGGTTGAAGTGAGCGATGGCTCTAACGAGGACACACCTCAGCAGGTTGCAGGGCCATCCCCTGATGCCTAGGTTTCTTCTGCTGAGGGGGTTGCTATTTCTGCCGTACCTCTGCAGGCCATCCCACTCAGCCAAAGCTCAGAGGACCCTTGGGCTGCCTTGGTCCAGCCACCCACAGGAGCCAGCAATTGAGTAGAAGGAGTAGGCTCCTTGGTGCCTCTGCCTGCTTCACTTTACTTTTTGCGCACTTTTTTTTTTTTTGTAATGTAATTCGTATCTTGTAATTCTTTTTGGACTTAATGAAATGCGAGATTTGTTTCTTTTTCTACTCGTCGTGGTTGTTTGCTTACTCGCACGCTATCCGCTTTTTCTTTACTTGTACGATTCTAACTTCAATTGCATCTCGGCCAATCGCGGCATCAATTATTATAACGTAGATCCTCTTGAGGTAGTTGGCTTCCCCATAGGCTTGAGTCCGAGGACCATGCAGAGCACTGGTTCTGCCTAATACTTAGGCTTTTGAAATAGTTAGTTTCCCCATAGGCCTGAGTCCAAGGACCATGCAGTGCCTTGGTTCTGTCTAACACTTAGTATTTTGAAGTAGTTAGTTTCCCCATAAGCCTGAGTTCGAGGACCATGCAGTGCCTTGGTTCTGTCTAACACTTAGTATTTTGAAGTAGTTAGTTTCCCCATAGGCCTGAGTCCGAGGACCATGCAGTGCCTTGGTTCTGTCTAACACTTGGTATTTTGAAGTAGTTAGTTTCCCCATAGGCCTGAGTCCGAGGACCATGCAGTGCCTTGGTTCTGTCTAACACTTGGTCTTTTGAAGTAGTTAGTGTCCCCATAGGCCTGAGTCCGAGGACCATGCAGTGCCTTGGTTCTGTCTAACACTTGGTATTTCGAAGTAGTTAGTTTCCCCATAGGCCTGAGTCCGATGACCATGCAGTGCCTTGGTTCTGTCTAACACTTGGTCTTTTGAAGTAGTTAGTTTCCCCATAGGCCTGAGTCCGAGGACCATGCAGTGCCTTGGTTCTGTCTAACACTTGGTATTTTGAAGTAGTTAGTTTCCCCATAGGCCTGAGTCCGAGGACCATGCAGTGCCTTGGTTCTGTCTAACACTTGGTCTTTTGAAGTAGTTAGTTTCCCCAGAGGCCTGAGTCCGAGGACCATGCAGTGCCTTGGTTCTGTCTAATACCAAGAGGCCTAGGACCATGCAGTGCCTTGGTTCTGTCTAACACTTAGTATTTTGAAGTCGTTAGTTTCCCCATAGGCCTAAGTCCGAGGACCATGCAGTGCCTTGGTTCTGTCTAACACTTGGTCTTTTGAAGTAGTTAGTTTCCCCATAGGCCTGAGTCCGAGGACCATGCAGTGCCTTGGTTCTGTCTAACACTTGGTCTTTTGAAGTAGTTAGTTTCCCCATAGGCCTGAGTCCGAGGACCATGCAGTGCCTTGGTTCTGTCTAACACTTGGTCTTTTGAAGTAGTTAGTTTCCCCATAGGCCTGAGTCCGAGGACCATGCAGTGCCTTGGTTCTGTCTAACACTTGGTATTTCGAAGTAGTTAGTTTCCCCATAGGCCTGAGTCCGATGACCATGCAGTGCCTTGGTTCTGTCTAACACTTGGTCTTTTGAAGTAGTTAGTTTCCCCATAGGCCTGAGTCCGAGGACCATGCAGTGCCTTGGTTCTGTCTAACACTTGGTATTTTGAAGTAGTTAGTTTCCCCATAGGCCTGAGTCCGAGGACCATGCAGTGCCTTGGTTCTGTCTAACACTTGGTCTTTTGAAGTAGTTAGTTTCCCCAGAGGCCTGAGTCCGAGGACCATGCAGTGCCTTGGTTCTGTCTAATACCAAGAGGCCTAGGACCATGCAGTGCCTTGGTTCTGTCTAACACTTAGTATTTTGAAGTCGTTAGTTTCCCCATAGGCCTAAGTCCGAGGACCATGCAGTGCCTTGGTTCTGTCTAACACTTGGTCTTTTGAAGTAGTTAGTTTCCCCATAGGCCTGAGTCCGAGGACCATGCAGTGCCTTGGTTCTGTCTAACACTTGGTCTTTTGAAGTAGTTAGTTTCCCCATAGGCCTGAGTCCGAGGACCATGCAGTGCCTTGGTTCTGTCTAACACTTGGTCTTTTGAAGTAGTTAGTTTCCCCAAAGGCCTGAGTCCGAGGACCATGCAGTGCCTTAGTTCTGTCTAACACTTGGTCTTTTGAAGTAGTTAGTTTCCCCATAGGCCTGAGTCCGAGGACCATGCAGTGCCTTGGTTCTGTCTAACACTTGGTATTTTGAAGTAGTTAGTTTCCCCATAGGCCTGAGTCCGAGAACCACGCAGTGCCTTGGTTCTGTCTAACACTTGGTCTTTTAAAGTAGTTAGTTTCCCCATAGGCCTGAGTCCGAGGACCATGCAGTGCCTTGGTTCTGTCTAACACTTGGTCTTTTGAAGTCGTTAGTTTCCCCATAGGCCTGAGTCCGAGAACCATGCAGTGTCTTGGTTCTGTCTAACACTTAGTATTTTGAAGTAGTTAGTTTCCCCATAGGCCTGAATCCGAGGACCATGCAGTGCCTTAGTTCTGTCTAACACTTGGTCTTTTGAAGTAGTTAGTTTCCCCATAGGCCTGAGTCCGAGGACCATGCAGTGCCTTGGTTCTGTCTAACACTTGGTATTTTGAAGTAGTTAGTTTCCCCATAGGCCTGAGTCCGAGGACCATGCAGTGCCTTGGTTCTGTCTAATACCAAGAGGCCTAGGACCATGCAGTACCTCGGTTCTGTCTAACACTTAGTATTTTGAAGTCGTTAGTTTCCCCATAGGCCTGAGTCCGAGGACCATGCAGTGCCTTGGTTCTGTCTAACACTTGGTCTTTTGAAGTAGTTAGTTTCCCCATAGGCCTGAGTCCGAGGACCATGCAGTGCCTTGGTTCTATCTAACACTTGGTCTTTTGAAGTTGTTAGTTTCCCCATAGGCCTGAGTCCGAGGACCATGCAGTGCCTTGGTTCTGTCTAACACTTGGGCTTTTGAAGTAGTTAGTTTCCCCATAGGCCTGAGTCCGAGGACCATGCAGTGCCTTGGTTCTGTCTAACACTTGGTCTTTTGAAGTAGTTAGTTTCCCCATAGGCCTGAGTCCGAGGACCATGCAGTGCCTTGGTTCTGTCTAACACTTGGTATTTTGAAGTAGTTAGTTTCCCCATAGGCCTGAGTCCGAGGACCATGCAGTGCCTTGGTTCTGTCTAACACTTGGTATTTTGAAGTAGTTAGTTTCCCCATAGGCCTGAGTCCGAGGACCATGCAGTGCCTTGGTTCTGTCTAACACTTGGTCTTTTGAAATAGTTAGTTTCCCCAAAGGCCTGAGTCCGAGGACCATGCAGTGCCTTGGTTCTGTCTAATACCAAGAGGCCTAGGACCATGCAGTACCTCGGTTCTGTCTAACACTTAGTATTTTGAAGTCGTTAGTTTCCCCATAGGCCTGAGTCCGAGGACCATGCAGTGCCTTGGTTCTGTCTAACACTTGGTCTTTTGAAGTAGTTAGTTTCCCCATAGGCCTGAGTCCGAGGACCATGCAGTGCCTTGGTTCTATCTAACACTTGGTCTTTTGAAGTAGTTAGTTTCCCCATAGGCCTGAGTCCGAGGACCATGCAGTGCCTTGGTTCTGTCTAACACTTGGGCTTTTGAAGTAGTTAGTTTCCCCATAGGCCTGAGTCCGAGGACCATGCAGTGCCTTGGTTCTGTCTAACACTTGGTCTTTTGAAGTAGTTAGTTTCCCCATAGGCCTGAGTCCGAGGACCATGCAGTGCCTTGGTTCTGTCTAACACTTGGTATTTTGAAGTAGTTAGTTTCCCCATAGGCCTGAGTCCGAGGACCATGCAGTGCCTTGGTTCTGTCTAACACTTGGTATTTTGAAGTAGTTAGTTTCCCCATAGGCCTGAGTCCGAGGACCATGCAGTGCCTTGGTTCTGTCTAACACTTGGTATTTTGAAGTAGTTAGTTTCCCCATAGGCCTGAGTCCGAGGACCATGCAGTGCCTTGGTTCTGTCTAACACTTGGTAATTTGAAGTAGTTAGTTTCCCCATAGGCCTGAGTCCGAGGACCATGCAGTGCCTTGGTTCTGTCTAACACTTGGTATTTTGAAGTAGTTAGTTTCCCCATAGGCCTGAGTCCGAGGACCATGTAGTGCCTTGGTTCTGTCTAACACTTGGTCTTTTGAAGTCGTTAGTTTCCCCATAGGCCTGAGTCCGAGAACCATGCAGTGTCTTGGTTCTATCTGACACTTAGTATTTTGAAGTAGTTAGTTTCCCCATAGGCCTGAATCCGAGGACCATGCAGTGCCTTGGTTCTGTCTAACACTTGGTCTTTTGAAGTAGTTAGTTTCCCCATAGGCCTGAGTCCGAGGACCATGCAGTGCCTTGGTTCTGTCTAACACTTGGTAATTTGAAGTAGTTAGTTTCCCCATAGGCCTGAGTCCGAGGACCATGCAGTGCCTTGGTTCTGTCTAACACTTGGTATTTTGAAGTAGTTAGTTTCCCCATAGGCCTGAGTCCGAGGACCATGCAGTGCCTTGGTTCTGTCTAACACTTGGTATTTTGAAGTAGTTAGTTTCCCCATAGGCCTGAGTCCGAGGACCATGCAGTGCCTTTGTTCTGTCTAACACTTGGTCTTTTGAAGTAGTTAGTTTCCCCATAGGCCTGAGTCCGAGGACCATGCAGTGCCTTGGTTCTGTCTAACACTTGGTATTTTGAAGTAGTTAGTTTCCCCATAGGCCTGAGTCCGAGGACCATGCAGTGCCTTGGTTCTGTCTAACATTTGGTCTTTTGAAGTTGTTAGTTTCCCCATAGGCCTGAGTCCGAGGACCATGCAGTGCCTTGGTTCTGTCTAACACTTGGTCTTTTGAAGTCGTTAGTTTCCCCATAGGCCTGAGTCCGAGAACCATGCAGTGTCTTGGTTCTGTCTAACACTTCGTATTTTGAAGTAGTTAGTTTCCCCATAGGCCTGAATCCGAGGACCATGCAGTGCCTTGGTTCTGTCTAACACTTGGTCTTTTGAAGTAGTTAGTTTCCCCATAGGCCTGAGTCCGAGGACCATGCAGTGCCTTGGTTCTGTCTAACACTTGGTATTTTGAAGTAGTTAGTTTCCCCATAGGCCTGAGTCCGAGGACCATGCAGTGCCTTGGTTCTGTCTAACACTTGGTCTTTTGAAGTAGTTAGTTTCCCCATAGGCCTGAGTCCGAGGACCATGCAGTGCCTTGGTTCTGTCTAACACTTGGTAATTTGAAGTAGTTAGTTTCCCCATAGGCCTGAGTCCGAGGACCATGCAGTGCCTTGGTTCTGTCTAACACTTGGTATTTTGAAGTAGTTAGTTTCCCCATAGGCTTGAGTCCGAGGACCATGCAGTGCCTTGGTTCTGTCTAACACTTGGTAATTTGAAGTAGTTAGTTTCCCCATAGGCCTGAGTCCGAGGACCATGCAGTGCCTTGGTTCTGTCTAACACTTGGTATTTTGAAGTAGTTAGTTTCCCCATAGGCCTGAGTCCGAGGACCATGCAGTGCCTTGGTTCTGTCTAACACTTGGTATTTTGAAGTAGTTAGTTTCCCCATAGGCCTGAGTCCGAGAACCACGCAGTGCCTTGGTTCTGTCTAACACTTGGTCTTTTAAAGTAGTTAGTTTCCCCATAGGCCTGAGTCCGAGGACCATGCAGTGCCTTGGTTCTGTCTAACACTTGGTCTTTTGAAGTCGTTAGTTTCCCCATAGGCCTGAGTCCGAGAACCATGCAGTGTCTTGGTTCTGTCTAACACTTAGTATTTTGAAGTAGTTAGTTTCCCCATAGGCCTGAATCCGAGGACCATGCAGTGCCTTAGTTCTGTCTAACACTTGGTCTTTTGAAGTAGTTAGTTTCCCCATAGGCCTGAGTCCGAGGACCATGCAGTGCCTTGGTTCTGTCTAACACTTGGTATTTTGAAGTAGTTAGTTTCCCCATAGGCCTGAGTCCGAGGACCATGCAGTGCCTTGGTTCTGTCTAACACTTGGTCTTTTGAAGTAGTTAGTTTCCCCATAGGCCTGAGTCCGAGGACCATGCAGTGCCTTAGTTCTGTCTAACACTTGGTATTTTGAAGTAGTTAGTTTCCCCATAGGCCTGAGTCCGATGACCATGCAGTGCCTTGGTTCTGTCTAACACTTGGTCTTTTGAAGTAGTTAGTTTCCCCATAGGCCTGAGTCCGAGGACCATGCAGTGCCTTGGTTCTGTCTAACACTTGGTATTTTGAAGTAGTTAGTTTCCCCATAGGCCTGAGTCCGAGGACCATGCAGTGCCTTGGTTCTGTCTAACACTTGGTCTTTTGAAATAGTTAGTTTCCCCAAAGGCCTGAGTCCGAGGACCATGCAGTGCCTTGGTTCTGTCTAATACCAAGAGGCCTAGGACCATGCAGTACCTCGGTTCTGTCTAACACTTAGTATTTTGAAGTCGTTAGTTTCCCCATAGGCCTGAGTCCGAGGACCATGCAGTGCCTTGGTTCTGTCTAACACTTGGTCTTTTGAAGTAGTTAGTTTCCCCATAGGCCTGAGTCCGAGGACCATGCAGTGCCTTGGTTCTATCTAACACTTGGTCTTTTGAAGTAGTTAGTTTCCCCATAGGCCTGAGTCCGAGGACCATGCAGTGCCTTGGTTCTGTCTAACACTTGGGCTTTTGAAGTAGTTAGTTTCCCCATAGGCCTGAGTCCGAGGACCATGCAGTGCCTTGGTTCTGTCTAACACTTGGTCTTTTGAAGTAGTTAGTTTCCCCATAGGCCTGAGTCCGAGGACCATGCAGTGCCTTGGTTCTGTCTAACACTTGGTATTTTGAAGTAGTTAGTTTCCCCATAGGCCTGAGTCCGAGGACCATGCAGTGCCTTGGTTCTGTCTAACACTTGGTATTTTGAAGTAGTTAGTTTCCCCATAGGCCTGAGTCCGAGGACCATGCAGTGCCTTTGTTCTGTCTAACACTTGGTATTTTGAAGTAGTTAGTTTCCCCATAGGCCTGAGTCCGAGGACCATGCAGTGCCTTGGTTCTGTCTAACACTTGGTCTTTTGAAGTAGTTAGTTTCCCCATAGGCCTGAGTCCGAGGACCATGCAGTGCCTTAGTTCTGTCTAACACTTGGTATTTTGAAGTAGTTAGTTTCCCCATAGGCCTGAGTCCGATGACCATGCAGTGCCTTGGTTCTGTCTAACACTTGGTCTTTTGAAGTAGTTAGTTTCCCCATAGGCCTGAGTCCGAGGACCATGCAGTGCCTTGGTTCTGTCTAACACTTGGTATTTTGAAGTAGTTAGTTTCCCCATAGGCCTGAGTCCGAGGACCATGCAGTGCCTTGGTTCTGTCTAACACTTGGTCTTTTGAAATAGTTAGTTTCCCCAAAGGCCTGAGTCCGAGGACCATGCAGTGCCTTGGTTCTGTCTAATACCAAGAGGCCTAGGACCATGCAGTACCTCGGTTCTGTCTAACACTTAGTATTTTGAAGTCGTTAGTTTCCCCATAGGCCTGAGTCCGAGGACCATGCAGTGCCTTGGTTCTGTCTAACACTTGGTCTTTTGAAGTAGTTAGTTTCCCCATAGGCCTGAGTCCGAGGACCATGCAGTGCCTTGGTTCTATCTAACACTTGGTCTTTTGAAGTTGTTAGTTTCCCCATAGGCCTGAGTCCGAGGACCATGCAGTGCCTTGGTTCTGTCTAACACTTGGGCTTTTGAAGTAGTTAGTTTCCCCATAGGCCTGAGTCCGAGGACCATGCAGTGCCTTGGTTCTGTCTAACACTTGGTCTTTTGAAGTAGTTAGTTTCCCCATAGGCCTGAGTCCGAGGACCATGCAGTGCCTTGGTTCTGTCTAACACTTGGTATTTTGAAGTAGTTAGTTTCCCCATAGGCCTGAGTCCGAGGACCATGCAGTGCCTTGGTTCTGTCTAACACTTGGTATTTTGAAGTAGTTAGTTTCCCCATAGGCCTGAGTCCGAGGACCATGCAGTGCCTTGGTTCTGTCTAACACTTGGTATTTTGAAGTAGTTAGTTTCCCCATAGGCCTGAGTCCGAGGACCATGCAGTGCCTTGGTTCTGTCTAACACTTGGTAATTTGAAGTAGTTAGTTTCCCCATAGGCCTGAGTCCGAGGACCATGCAGTGCCTTGGTTCTGTCTAACACTTGGTATTTTGAAGTAGTTAGTTTCCCCATAGGCCTGAGTCCGAGGACCATGCAGTGCCTTGGTTCTGTCTAACACTTGGTCTTTTGAAGTCGTTAGTTTCCCCATAGGCCTGAGTCCGAGAACCATGCAGTGTCTTGGTTCTATCTGACACTTAGTATTTTGAAGTAGTTAGTTTCCCCATAGGCCTGAATCCGAGGACCATGCAGTGCCTTGGTTCTGTCTAACACTTGGTCTTTTGAAGTAGTTAGTTTCCCCATAGGCCTGAGTCCGAGGACCATGCAGTGCCTTGGTTCTGTCTAACACTTGGTAATTTGAAGTAGTTAGTTTCCCCATAGGCCTGAGTCCGAGGACCATGCAGTGCCTTGGTTCTGTCTAACACTTGGTATTTTGAAGTAGTTAGTTTCCCCATAGGCCTGAGTCCGAGGACCATGCAGTGCCTTGGTTCTGTCTAACACTTGGTATTTTGAAGTAGTTAGTTTCCCCATAGGCCTGAGTCCGAGGACCATGCAGTGCCTTGGTTCTGTCTAACACTTGGTCTTTTGAAGTAGTTAGTTTCCCCATAGGCCTGAGTCCGAGGACCATGCAGTGCCTTGGTTCTGTCTAACACTTGGTATTTTGAAGTAGTTAGTTTCCCCATAGGCCTGAGTCCGAGGACCATGCAGTGCCTTGGTTATGTCTAACATTTGGTCTTTTGAAGTTGTTAGTTTCCCCATAGGCCTGAGTCCGAGGACCATGCAGTGCCTTGGTTCTGTCTAACACTTGGTCTTTTGAAGTCGTTAGTTTCCCCATAGGCCTGAGTCCGAGAACCATGCAGTGTCTTGGTTCTGTCCAACACTTCGTATTTTGAAGTAGTTAGTTTCCCCATAGGCCTGAATCCGAGGACCATGCAGTGCCTTGGTTCTGTCTAACACTTGGTCTTTTGAAGTAGTTAGTTTCCCCATAGGCCTGAGTCCGAGGACCATGCAGTGCCTTGGTTCTGTCTAACACTTGGTATTTTGAAGTAGTTAGTTTCCCCATAGGCCTGAGTCCGAGGACCATGCAGTGCCTTGGTTCTGTCTAACACTTGGTCTTTTGAAGTAGTTAGTTTCCCCATAGGCCTGAGTCCGAGGACCATGCAGTGCCTTGGTTCTGTCTAACACTTGGTAATTTGAAGTAGTTAGTTTCCCCATAGGCCTGAGTCCGAGGACCATGCAGTGCCTTGGTTCTGTCTAACACTTGGTATTTTGAAGTAGTTAGTTTCCCCATAGGCTTGAGTCCGAGGACCATGCAGTGCCTTGGTTCTGTCTAACACTTGGTAATTTGAAGTAGTTAGTTTCCCCATAGGCCTGAGTCCGAGGACCATGCAGTGCCTTGGTTCTGTCTAACACTTGGTATTTTGAAGTAGTTAGTTTCCCCATAGGCCTGAGTCCGAGGACCATGCAGTGCCTTGGTTCTGTCTAACACTTGGTCTTTTGAAGTCGTTAGTTTCCCCATAGGCCTGAGTCCGAGAACCATGCAGTGTCTTGGTTCTATCTAACACTTAGTATTTTGAAGTAGTTAGTTTCCCCATAGGCCTGAATCCGAGGACCATGCAGTGCCTTGGTTCTGTCTAACACTTGGTCTTTTGAAGTAGTTAGTTTCCCCATAGGCCTGAGTCCGAGGACCATGCAGTGCCTTGGTTCTGTCTAACACTTGGTAATTTGAAGTAGTTAGTTTCCCCATAGGCCTGAGTCCGAGGACCATGCAGTGCCTTGGTTCTGTCTAACACTTGGTATTTTGAAGTAGTTAGTTTCCCCATAGGCCTGAGTCCGAGGACCATGCAGTGCCTTGGTTCTGTCTAACACTTGGTATTTTGAAGTAGTTAGTTTCCCCATAGGCCTGAGTCCGAGGACCATGCAGTGCCTTGGTTCTGTCTAACACTTGGTCTTTTGAAGTAGTTAGTTTCCCCATAGGCCTGAGTCCGAGGACCATGCAGTGCCTTGGTTCTGTCTAACACTTGGTATTTTGAAGTAGTTAGTTTCCCCATAGGCCTGAGTCCGAGGACCATGCAGTGCCTTGGTTCTGTCTAACATTTAGTCTTTTGAAGTTGTTAGTTTCCCCATAGGCCTGAGTCCGAGGACCATGCAGTGCCTTGGTTCTGTCTAACACTTGGTCTTTTGAAGTCGTTAGTTTCCCCGTAGGCCTGAGTCCGAGAACCATGCAGTGTCTTGGTTCTGTCTAACACTTCGTATTTTGAAGTAGTTAGTTTCCCCATAGGCCTGAATCCGAGGACCATGCAGTGCCTTGGTTCTGTCTAACACTTGGTCTTTTGAAGTAGTTAGTTTCCCCATAGGCCTGAGTCCGAGGACCATGCAGTGCCTTGGTTCTGTCTAACACTTGGTCTTTTGAAGTAGTTAGTTTCCCCATAGGCCTGAGTCCGAGGACCATGCAGTGTCTTGGTTCTGTCTAACACTTGGTCTTTTGAAGTAGTTAGTTTCCCCATAGACCTGAGTCCGAGGACCATGCAGTGCCTTGGTTCTGTCTAACACTTGGTCTTTTGAAGTAGTTAGTTTCCCCATAGGCCTGAGTCCGAGGACCATGCAGTGTCTTGGTTCTGTCTAACACTTGGTCTTTTGAAGTAGTTAGTTTCCCCACAGGCCTGAGTCCGAGGACCATGCAGTGCCTTGGTTCTGTCTAACACTTAGGTTGTCCGTCCGGATGCGTGATCCCAAGTTGAAACATGTTAAGATTCGGGAAAAAGAAACTACTTCGTTAATAATAATACCTTTTCAGGTTATTTACATTCCAGGGGCGGGGCACATGTTTTTCGTTTAGATCTTCTAAATAGTATGCACCTATTCCTGCTACTGAGGTAATCCGGTAGGGGCCTTCCCAGTTGGGTCCCAGCTTTCCCCACGACGGGTTCTTGGCAGCCCCGACTACTTTTCTCAGCACCAGGTCCCCTGGTGCCAGCGGCCTGAGTTTCACGTTGGTGTCATACCCTTGCTTGAGCTTTTACTGGTAATAGGCCAGGTGGATCATTGCTCGTTCCCTTCGTTCGTCCACCAAGTCCAGGCTTCTTCCCAGCAATTCATCATTGCTGCCGGGAGTGAAAGAGCTCGTTCGCAGCGTCCGAAAATTCGTTTCCAGGGTGATCACCGCCTTGGTGCCATAAGTCATGGCAAAAGGTGTCTCCCCTGTTGACCACCGAGGGGTGGTCCGGTACGTCCATAGGACCTGGGGCTGCTCCTCAACCCATCTTCCCTTGGCGTCGTCCAACCTCTTCTTAAGCCCGTTGACGATAACCTTGTTGACGGCTTCTGCCTGTCCGTTTCCCTGAGGGTAGGCGGGCGTCGAATATCTGTTAGTGATCCCAAGTTCGCAGCAGTACCTCCTGAAGGCCTTGCTGTCGAATTGGAGCCCATTATCTGAAATAAGGGTGTGAGGGACCCCAAACCGCGTAACTATGTTTCTCCAAAGGAATTTCTTGGCGTCCGCGTCCCTAATGTTGGCTAGGGGCTCGGCCTCGACCCATTTCGTGAAGTAGTCTGTGGCCACCAGCAGATACCTCTTATTCCCTGGCGCTTTCGGGAAGGGACCTACAATGTCCAAGCCCCATTGGGCGAACGGCCAGGGATTGGATAAGGGGTTGAGGACCCCTCCTGGCTGGTGAATGTTCGGGGCGAATCTCTGGCATTGGTCACACCTCTTGACATATTCCAGGGCCTCCTGTTGCATTCCCGGCCACCAATATCCTTGCGTGACGGCTCGGTGTGACAGGGATCTCCCTCCTGTATGACTCCCACAGATTCCTTCGTGCAGCTCCTCGAGCAGTGACTCTGCTGCCTCGAGGTGGACGCATAGTAGGTATGGCCCAGAGTAGGAGCGTCTGTATAGTCAGAGATCCTCGGATAGCCAGAACCAAGGAGCTTTCCTCCGTACTTTCTCAGCTTCTGTCTTATCTTCGGGCAGGATATCATCTTTGAGGAATTTCACTATGGGATCCATCCAGCTGGGACCCACTTCAATCTGATTGACGGTGACCGGCCCCCTTGCCATTTCGTTCGCTCTTTCTAGGTGCTCCACAAGTATGATCCGGGGCAGGCCCTCCGCCGGGGATGTTGCAAGTGTGGCTAGTGAGTCGGCATGGCTGTTTCCACTCCGGGGAATATGAGACAGGCTAAAGAGGTCGAACTCCGACTGCGAGCGCTGGACCTGGCTCAGATATTCTTGCATTCTTAGATCTCTGGCTTCCATTTCTCCGTTTACCTGTCCTACCACCAATCTCGAGTCTGAGAACGCCTCTATCGATCTTCCTCCCATCTTCCGTACCATGACCATCCTTGAAGCAACGCCTCATACTCGGCCTCGTTGTTTGTGGCTGAGAATCCGAGCCTCAGGGACTTCTCGATGACATGATCTTCGGGGGATACTAATACTAGCCCCACTCCGGACCCCCTCTGGTTCGCCGCGCCATCAACATATACTTTCCAGCATGGTGACCCTGGGTTGGAGACTGCCCCAACTGATTTCTTATCCGAGCTCCCCTCCCCGGGGGCTGCTTCCACAGTGGGTTCGGCGAATTCGGCCGTCAAATCCGCAAAGACCTATCCTTTTATGGAAGTCCGGGGCATATACTTGATATCAAAGGCCCCAAGGATTGTGTTCCACTTTGCGATTCTCCCGGTGTAATCGGCGGTCCGAAGTACAGACTTCAGGGGCAGTTTAGTTAGGACGACCACCGTGTGAGCTTGGAAGTAGTGAGGTAGCTTTCTCGTGGCGTGGACCACAGCCAGTATGGCCTTCTCCAGGGGCAGGTACTTGACCTCCGCTTCATGTAGCGATTTGCTGACATAATAAACTGGCTTCTGAACGCCACTGTCATCTCGTATCAGTACTAGGCTCACCGCGTGGGGCGCCACAGCGATGTATGCGTACAAGACCTCATCGGCGTTAGGATTGGACATGATAGGCGATCGGGATAGGTACTCCTTGAGTTGTTGGAAAGCTACAACACAGTCTTCGGACCACTCAAATCCTTTCCACTTGTTGATTAGGAGGTAGAAGGGCCTGCACCTGTCAGCCGATCGGGAAATGATCTGTTCAAAGCCGCGATCATCCCAGTAAGCTTCTGGAGCTCCTTGGGATTCTGCGGAGGCTTCAGATCATGAATAGCCCTGATTTGGTCAGGGTCAACTTCGATTCCCCTATGGGTGATCATGTACCCAAGGAACTTGCCTGAGCCCACCCCAAACGAGCACTTTGAGGCATTTAGGCGCAGCTGGTGCTTCCTCAAGACGTCAAACGTGCGGCCGAGGTCCCCCAGATGTTCGGATACCACCTTACTCTTGACCACCATATCGTCGACATAGACCTCAATGCTCTTGCCCAGCATCGGCTCGAACATCCTCGTCATCATCCTTTGATAGGTGGATCTCGCGTTCTTCAGACCGAAAGGCATTACTTTGTAGTGGTAATTCCTGATGGGTGTCACAAAGGCGGTCTTCTCCTGGTCTTCCAGGGCCAGTGGTATCTGATGATAACCTTGAAAGGCGTCTAGGAAGCTCATTCAAGGATGGCCTGTGGTCGCATCTACCAGCTGGTCGATCCGAGGCATGGGAAACGGGTCTTTTGGGCATGCCCTATTTAGGTCGGTGAAATCCACACAGACCCTCCATTTTTCGCTCTTCTTCCTGACCACCACAGTATTGGCTAGCCATTCGAGATAGAAAACCTCTTTGATAGCCTTAGCGCGCTTGAGCTTATTCACCTCTTCCCTTATGGCGTCAGCGTGCTCCCTCGATGGGCGTCGGGGTGGCTGCTTCTTGGGCACTATGGATAGACTAACGTTGAGATGGTGACAGATGAAGGACGGGTCAATCCCTGGTGCGTCGCAGGGGTCACATGCAAATACATTGACATTGCTTCGAAGGAACCCGACCAACTCCTCTTGTTCGGCGGGAGGGAGCCAAGCCCCGACCCGGAAGAACTTCTCGGGATCATCACCGATTACCACTTTCTCCAAGTCTTCACACTTGGCCCCTTCGGCAGCTACGTTAGGGTGCGCTACCATGGTCTTTGATTGCTATAAATCCTCTTCGGTAGTGGCCGAGGGCTGTGCGTCAAGTCGGCATGATATGGCAGCCACCATGCATTACCTCGCTGTGGGCTGGCAACCACGAATTTCTAGGACCTAGTCCCCCGATGGGAATTTCACCTTCTGGTGCAAGGAGGAGGCTACGCCCCCTAAAGTGTGGAGCCAGGGTCTTCCTACGATGACCGTGTAGGGGGAGTATGTGTCCACCACTATGAAGTTCACCTCTACCACTTCTAGGCCGATCTGTATGGGCAGTCTGATCATGCCCCTCGGGGTGACAAGCTTCCCGTCGAAACTCATTAGGCGAGAGGCATATGGCGTCAAGTCCTCCGGTCTTAACCCTAGCCCCTTGTAGAGGTCCGGGTACATGACCTCTGCTGCGCTGCCACCGTCTACCATCACTCTCTTCACATCGTAGCCCCCAATTCTAAGGGTGACCACCAGAGCATCGTCGTGGGGCTGGGTGGTCCTGATTTTGTCCTCCTCTGAGAAGCTCAAAGGAGGGCAGGAACTCCTTCTAGCCCTTTTCGGCCCTGCCTGGGACTCCTCGGCTTGCGGTTGTGCCACAGATAGCACCCGCGAAGGGCGCGTGCCCGTTCACCCCAGTGCCGCCAGGATTACGTTGATTGTGCCAGTGGGTTGCCCCATGGCGGTGTCCCTCCGGGGCTCCTGAAACATTTGGCCCTGACGATTGTCGGGGTTGAGCAGCAGGTGCTTCAGCTTTCCTTCCCGGACTAGCTGGTCCAGGCAGTTCCGGAGGTTCCTGTAGTCCTCCGTGGTATGCCCGTGGTCCTGGTGGTATTGGCAGTAACGGTTCCGATTGCGCCTCTCAGGTTCCCCAGCCATCTTATTCGGCCACCTGAAATACGGCTCGTCCTTTATTCTCTCCAGCACCCTATGCACGGGTTCTTGGAATACGGCGTTGACGGTTTGAGCATTGGTCGCTCCAGATTCTCCTCCGAAATCCCTCCTCGGGCGGGCGTTGTTATACCGGTCCGACCTGAAATCCCTCCTCTCTTGAGGGATGGCTTTATCCTTCCCTTTGCCTTGCAGCATATCTTCCTCCACCCGCTTGTATTTGTCAATCTGATCCATCAGTTGCCGCACGCTGGTTGCGGGCTTTCCGGTCAAGGACTTCCTCAGACCGTGCCCCATTGGTAGCCCATTCTGGAATGTACTAATGGCGACGGCGTCATACTTGCCGTCCAGCTCATTGTAGATCTCCCAATACTTGTCCGAGTAGGCCTTGAGGGTCTCCCCGTCAAGCATGGATAGGGACAGGAGTGCGCTCATGGGCCGAGGAGGCCTGCTATTCTTGACAAAGCGGGAACCAAAAGCTTGGGTCAACTGTCTGTACGAGTCTATGGAATTCGTCCTCAAACCGTTGAACCACCTCATCGCCACAGGTCCCAAGCTGGATGGGAAGACTTTGCACATCAGCGCCTCGTTCTTGGAGTGGACAGCCATCCTCTGGTTGAACTGGCTCACATGCTCCACGGGGTCCGTTTTACCGTTGTAAGCAATGAAGGTTGGCTGCTGGAACCGCCGAGGGAGCTCCGCCTCTTCTATACGACGCGTGAAGGGCGACTTGGAGAGCTGATCCAGCGCCTTGCTCATGGCGTCACTTCCTACGCCCCTGGAGGTTCGGTCAGCGCGCCTATGCCTCTGGTAGCGCTCCTCCTCGTGGGAGAAAGTCTCGCTGGGGGGCGTTCTTGACCTTTGCCTGTATTCATTGTCACTCTCGTCATCAGAGGGCAAGTCGGGGCTGGGTTCAGGCTGTCTTCGCTGCGCACGGCACAGCTTCTTCTTCAGATCATCTATCTCACGCTGCATGGCCACCTTATCGTCATTTCCCTGGGAAGCGTGGCTATGAGCCTCTTCCGATTGCGTGGCCTGGCCACCGTCGCGCTTCTGGGCTTGGTTTTCGTTCGCCGTTGAAGTATGCACGCTTCCTTCTCGAAATCGTCCGTTGTCATTCTAGCCACCTCCGGGGTCACCGTAGTCACCCTGATGCCGTGGCTTCACCGGTTCAGGTCGATTGGGAGTTGTTTGGTGAGGGCCCGATCCTACCATGCTTGACTGTTGTCCTTACCAACGCACAAGTTCTTCCCACAGACGGCGCCAATTGTAGGGACCAGGTTTGAGGGAGTGGACCCAAGCCCAGTTTCCCCGCAATGAATTTATAGAGAATGGGCTCAAGAACTAGGCCCTAGTGAGGAATGCAACGGCCATGCATGGTTGTGTGTGAGCGCTGGTAGCTTAAACGTGGGTTAGGGTACACAATGAGGTTCCTTAGACAGAATTCACAGAGCCTGAGGTTCTTCTTATTTCTTTCTTAGAAAGATTACAAGGCTTCAGAGGATATAAACTGCTACAGTATTTCCCTTCCCTCGTTTTTTCCGTCCCCTTTAAAGAGGGACTTCTTTCATTATATATCTCTTTCTCAGTTGATCCTAGCCCTACATTTGTTGGGGAGTGAGGCCATTACTTGAGTGCCTGTCCCATCAGCTACCTTCCCATTCTCTCTATGGGATGCGGCAACCAAGGCAACACTGTTGAGGCGTCCCCTCCTCATTAATGCGACCGGGACGTTAGTTGAGGGCATTTAATGTGAAGGTGACAGTTTGTTCTATTGCTAATATGCGGTACCTGCTCCCTGCCCTTCGAATGATCAGGAGGGCTCCCTTGGTGACGTGTGGCCGGTTTATATTATGGCGTCGGATTTCCGAGGATGGAGACATCCTCGGCGTGCCTTATTGGGCCCCTGGGCTTACTGCTTCCATCCTCGGACCAAGAAGGTCTCTTCGGCTTGGGCCTTGGGCCGGGGTTGCCTGACTATTTCTTGGCCCCACAGTAAATAACATTCAATTGGCATGACATTTGACATGTATTTTAAAAACATAAAGAAAATGCAATTCAACTATTATAATTTCAAAATATGTAGCTACATTAATTTGTTTAGTGAGAATTGTAGGGTTAAGCTACAACTAAATTTATAGCCAAACTTTGGTTCTTTTAATAATATATTAGGCCTTTACAAACAAAAAGGAAAAGCCCAAGAAAAAATTTATTGAACCAAAATTTTGAAATAAATGTATCTTGTAACATTGATAATGAAACTATCGTGCAACATTTTCAAAATAAAAATACTCATAAAAGAAAATCATAAGATTTTATTTGCAAATTTTTCTTTTTGTCAATATATGAAATTCTATTTTTTTTAGATTTGGTATAATTTAAGTTTATAATGACCACTCTGAGTAAAATCCCTAAAGCTGCCACTAAAAACAACTTGGACTTACTAATTCAACTCCTGAAGAACAAGACAAATGTGGAGGCTATACTATGGATGTATCTTTTGTGTTTGCGTGGATGATGCACAATGGTGTAGCTACAGACGACTTTTATAAATTTATGGGACACAGACAAAATTATGTCAGACGTCAACCAGTAAGGTTTTTTTTTCCTATCTTTATTTGCAATATTCAAAATTAACAAAAGTAAAAATTAATATTGGATGATAGGTCATTGATTAAATTTCCTTATATGTTATAATGTATATTGCTGTTTAATCAAGGGACTCTATTAGCATGTATCACCAACTACAAAATTATAGATCCAAATAATGAGGAGATGATGATAGTGAAGTTATAGGAAGGAATATGTCTTTGCACTTCATTTTACTTGTTTAAAGAGTTTGAAGAGTACAAACATGGACAAGATTCTGTATACGAAGGTACTTCTACTGATAGGGGGAACAATGGTTGCTCTAGACACACAATCATCATCACTGGATGCAGAATAACACAAAATATAGGAAAAAAGTTTTGGTGGATTAAGAATTTGTGGGATCGTGGCTGGGGAGATGATGGCTTCGGTAGAATATTTTGGGGTTCAAATGCTTTTAACCCAATTACTGGTAAAAACGACTTTAACTTATTGTATTGAGTGATAGCATGTGGTGGAATTAAGGTGGTAAGAACTTAGGGAAACTAGCTAGTGGAATATATTAGCCATAGTGGTAGACACAATTAGGGAAAATGTTGAGGGTGCCCAACAGATCCAAGAACCCCCTGATTTTTTTTTTTTTTACTAGCTTTGTATTTTTCTCTTACAAGCTGCCTGGCTCTCTTTCTCTCTAGTGCTCTGGTTAATGCTGATGATGTGCTTTGAGTTCAGAAGTAAAGTGAGTAACTGATTGTGTATATTAGAAAAGAAATTTTTTTTTAAAATAAAAAATAAAAAGGTTTGATAACTATGTATACAATGTGTTTAATAGGTTGCTTACATTTGAATATGTAAAGTTTTGGTTTTCAATTTTGTTTTGTTAGCATTAATTCTATATCAAATTTGATTGTAAATCATTCAATCATTTATTTATATTTATGTGGGATTAAATGTAAAGAACTGTGCAAGACAGGATATTTCGCAACTTGATCACAACTAGCTCGTGATTGCTTCAACCGGCAAAAGGCCACATGAGGAGAACATGATGGAAGTTCAAATATTTGTTATGTCAGAACTATTTCTCGACTAGCTTGTGACTTGGCCAACTCGTGACTGACTTCAAAATACACTAACAGCTGAAAATCATGTCTAACACCTTTCTTTCTTGACCCACACTATAAAAACTCATATTACCCACAAAATTATGAGGATAGTTTCAGAGATAAAACCTTATAATCCATTGGAGAGTTAGAGATTGTCATCCATCAATCATCTACATATTTCTCTTAGTTTTTCTTCACTCTCTTCCCTCTCAATTTCTGTATCCTATGAGAGGAACTTAGCCCAAACACAATCCACACCCATTTTAAGTGTGAAGAGCTGTTTGGTGCATTTAGAAAGTATTGGGTCATGCCAATCTTTGGTAGGAGCAATTGGTGATAATTGCGGGATCCAAGAAGCTAGCAAAGACAAGAATCGAAGAAGTCCATTGGTAGTTGGAGCTTGGAGGGCTCAAGTATAGTGGGTAGATTAGGCTCGAAGGATCTCTTTGTATTCATGTACTCCAACTGATTTGCTAGTGAATCATTTCGGCTTGTCAAGCCATGGAGAGGTTTTTCCGTCAAGTTCTCTAGTTTTCCTTTTCGATAACACATCATGCATTATCTTGTGTTTGCTCTCTTCTTCCCTTACTACTTGTGCTTTTACTTTATTGTAAATTATGTTTATCCATGCACTTGTTAGTAGTCTAGGTTGATTAGCTTGGTAATCTCTCTTATTCCACATTGTTTAGAGTAGATTAAAACTAATTAAGTCGTACTTTAAATTTGGGGGTCTTAATTAGTACTAATAATTATACTAGCGAGCTTTCAAAATAACATTAAGCTTTATATTATTTTTTATGTGTGACTGTTTTGTTGATTAAGCAGTGTATATATACTGTCTTAACCTGCCAAAACATGTGCATAGCCATAGTCATTGTATTCCAAGAGATCGCATCCCTATCTGGCATCTTTTGAAACACCTTCCTAACTGCTTCAATATCATGCAACCTAACATGCCATGCTCTTAAGCTTCGTTTGAGAGTTCATAAGGGAATGGAATAGAAATGAATGGAATAGAATGGAATGTATATAAGTAAGGGAAATGAATGGAAAAGAAATGAATGGAATGGAATTAAGTAATCTTGTTTGAATGTTTTGAAATAAAGGAATGGAAATGAATGGAATATAAATAACTTGGTTTGAGAGTAACATAGTGAAAAAGGAATGGAATCATTTTATGATAATATTACTATTAGACCCCTATTTTTAAATAAAGGGCTAAATATATAGGGGTATTTTGGAAGTTTTAGTTAAAAATTCATTAAATCTAATTTCATTCCCTCCAATTCCTTCCAAATTTTGAGGGAATGAAAATTTGAGGTTTTAAGGGAATACAGAGGAATGAGTGTTCCCTCCTACCCATTCTATTCCCTCCCACTTAAACTTCCAAATAAGGAATAGACTTTCCATTCCCTCCATTAAAACTCCCAAACAAGGGAAGGGAAGAATATTTAAAAATTATTCTTTTCATTCCTTTCTATTCCATTCCATTCTCTCCTCCCAAATAAGGGCTTAAGGTATTCCATGAAACTACATTCTTCTGGTGTATCAACTTAGGAAGGTAGTCAGCTAATTCAAGTTCATTAGTTTGATCATAGGCCATTATCATGATATTCCACGACGAAACACTCCTCTCAGCCATTTTATCAAACACTTAAGTGATACCAAACAAAATTAGTTTTACTTCAAGAAACTATGACCTATGTGGGTTTCTGGTAGCTCAATTGTTATCCTAACTTACAAAGAAATCAATTAGTGTCTTAGTCTGATGATAAAGAACAATGATAGGTTGAAACCAATTTACAATAGTAAAGATACAACTCAATAAAATATGCGGCATGATTTTGTTTAATATATACTATAGAATTTGAATTTATGGCTTCATTATTATCAAATCAAAGCAATGATAAAATTTATCTTGTGTTTAGGTCAAATTTAATTCCAATTTTTTTTGTTCAATAACAAATGACTACCAATTATACTAACTATATTAACTAGAACCTACGTGACATTCTATGTTATTAAAAAATTTAAAATAAATAAATAAAAACCTCAAACAACATGGACTCATTATGGGCCCCAAATTCTTTTGAAATCCTTTTTATAATCGATATCTATATAATAATATATAAAAGTATAAATGTATTATTTAATGTTGCTATACTGCTATTGAGCCACATTATTAACCACATTACTTTTTTTATTGATTTGTTTCTCTAATTTTTTTGATAATATTAAAAAAAAAAAATTAAGAGTAATAAAGAAAAAAATATGAAAGGAGTTCTTTTGTTGTCGAACAAAAAAAAAAGTAAATAAATATGTAAAGGCAAAGTATATGTAAAGTTAAAATCATCCAAGATATTATCAAAGAAAAAAAAATCATTCAAAATGAATGTGTAAAGTCAATTGATTAATATATTTAATATTATCAAAAAAATTAGAGGAAGAAATCAATAATAAAAAAATTATAATTAAAAAAAAAAAGGTGACATGGTCGATGATTATGTCCTCTTCTGTCCATTTCAATATAATTTGGTCCATTTTGGTCCAATTCAGTCCAATTTGATTTATTTGGTTCATTTAATTCACTTTGGTCTATTCAGTCCATTTCGGTCCATATCTGTCCAATTCAGTTCATTTCAGTATAATTTGGTCCAATTCAGCCCATTTGAGCCTATTTGGTTTACTTCGGTCTACTTAAGTCCATTCGATCCCATTCGGTCCAGCTTGGTCCATTGCTATCTACTTCGGTCCATTTGATCCACTCAGTTCATTTGGTACACTTACTTAAAAAAAAAAAAACATGTTTGGATTAAGAATACCTATTATAAATTTAAATTTATTAAAAAATATAGATGAAAAAAGGTAATATTATTATTTTTAATTGTTTAATTTAATAATTTGTGGTATTAATATTATCTTTCCCTATATTCTTATTTTTTCCCCCTTAGCTGATATTAATATTTTAGTTTTTGAGTGAATTACACTATTTTAGTATTTTGATATGATATAAAAATAAGAACCCAAAACAAAAGTTCTTGGTTATGCCCTTCATTAATATATTTGGATCAATATTTTTGGTATCTAATAGCAGAAAGATATAAAAATAATGATCACAAGGAAATGATCTGAAATATATTATGCATAGAAAAATGATAGGATACGTATAGTCAATAGGCAATATTGTTTGGAGACAACTCGATAAAACGATGTAATGTATGAAAGATCTCAAAATTACAGGCCAATTAACATTTACAACCGAATGGCCAATGTGGAGTTTGCGTGAGAATTGCTGGATGAGCGTCATTGATAGGTGAAGTTGGCAATATATATGGGATAAACACCTAGAATATAACCTAAAGGAATGTGGTCTCCTCTCTAATGATGTCCATAACTCCTATTAAGGCCATAACGCTCATAATGTTGGTAATGTCTACGATCAAGAGGGAATTTGCATACCTATCTAGGATGCTTATTAAAGAAACCATTAATCATTTGGCCTAAGGTATGAGAAAATTCACCACCACAATCTCTCTCTCTCTCCTAATTCACACAATTGGTGGAAGTGCTATCCCGGCCTTATCCTTCGTTGGGGTTGGGCCATCCCACGTGGCCCAATCCCGAACTCTACGCCCTCTTCATGTTCCTCATCTCTGTTGCTGTTAAAGATCTATGGCACCCGCTAATAACAGCAAATGTGTAACTTAATCGGATGAAAATGACAAAAATAAAATTTACAAAATGACAATCAACCAAACTTAAAGGGTTCAACTTATATTTTAGGCTTTAGAAAAACAAAATTTAACAACAGTGTCAACTATCTCAGAGTTGCACGATTGTTTTGTAAGAAAATCAATGCATGTGCCTAACCATGTCAAAAGGAGACTTGTAGTATGGAAATGTCAGTAATGTTAGACGTACAAAATTTTTGAACACATTCTTCCCAATAACATTTTCCCCTATCATGTGAGGAAGCTCTTCGAGCAGAGACTAGTGGACTATCAATGATCTTTGTTTAAGATATGTAATTGTGCAAGATCACATAAATCATACATATTTGTGTGTGAAATTGTAGGAATGACGTACGTCAGAACCACTTAAGAAAAGTTTAATCAATATTTTAAACAGCATATTCAATATCAAATTCTTCACTACATTATTGAGATTGATCACTGCATCAAATATATAATAGCTTAAAAAGTATATATAAAAACACTATATTGATAAGAGCAACTACGTAAGAGGAACATGACATGAGTATGAACTAAATATTGAAATTGTTCTGTGCGCTTTAAATTTTTCCACAAATGCTCTTTTTGATGCGAAATCACAGCAATTAGAATCATCGGGAATGGCAGTACACTTTTTTTTTTTTGGTATACGTATCTAGGAATGCACATTTGCTTAAGAATTGAAACTGTTCCCAAATAATTTTACACGTTTTTGCATGGAACCTTTTATCATGTTTCAATGAAAATCCCACTATTATTAAGATTGTATCATAATTCATAGCCAGCTAGTTAGAAAACAAGCCTAGAATTGTTGGGAAAATTATTAAGTACTCCCGGAGTACCATAAATGCATACTCTCCTCTCACATGAATGGTAAGTCCCACCATGAATTTAATTAATAGAGCCCACTATTCATGTGAGAGGAGAGAATATGCATTTATAGTACTCCGAAAATACACAATAATTTTCCAAATTGTTGCCACACTGTAATTGCTAATAGCGTTTGAGCTTGCATATAACCTTTTATTGTGTCTCGATTAAAACCCAACTGTTATTAATAAGGTATCTTGGCCCAGGTTGTTTTGAACTGCCTATTCTTCCAAACAACAACAAAGCATTGATCTTAAAATCTTGAGTTCAGTTGTGAATACCCAACAGACTAGTCAAAATTGGCCATCAATGCCTTTTCAAGCACAAGTACATCTGTCCATATTCGATATTTACATACAGACAAGACATGATCATTCAACTCAACTCAATCCAGCCCAGTAGTGACCATGAAGCAATTTCTTCTCCTACAAGTACATGTTCTTAAGAGATATATTTAAAAAAAAAAATTAAGACTGCCTCATAGTAAGCATTTTCGATGAAACTAGCATTGATATCAACAGAATTTATGTCTAAACCATGTATCTCCTTTACATCAAGATCAGCATCAACTAGACAATGTAAAGTCCACTATCTCTTTTTTATTTTCCCAATGAGTTTCCCCATCAACATCAATCTGTTTCAATATATTAATCGTTTACTAATCATCATATTAGGTAATCAACCACAATTCACTAAGAATATATATCTACTGTTGCATGCCAATTTTCCTCGGATTGGAAGTCGGAACAAAAAGAAAATTTCAAAATTTTACCAGCTCATTGTGAGTTCTTTGTCCTCTTAGCAGTGAATAGCTGGCGTATGAAAGAAAACTTCCCCCTCGCGCGTGCAGAGAATTCAGTCATGGTACCATTACTACTTGCTGCTGCCTCAGCCTCATTGGTATCAGATTCCGGTAATGATGGTGAGGGTGGTGAGAGTGTGAAGAGAAACGTATTAAGCATGCGAATGATCTGGCTAAAGCTTGGCCTCAGGTTTGGGTCCTCTACCCAACATGACTGTATGATGAAGGCAAGCTCAGGGGAAATATCTTCAGGAAGAGTAGGCCTCTCTTGCTGCATTATCAGATTGAAAACCATAGTTTCTTTCCAATTAAAAAATATGTTAAGAATTTAGTATTCACTATGAACAAGAACCGCTTTAAGCAAATTCCTCAAAGCACAGAAGTTACAATAGGGAACCGAGGCATAGTTTATTATCAGTCTGCATTTGATAAAGTAACATCGGCATCTGAAGTAAAGCATCCAATATCAAATAGACAGCAAATTTAACATAATGACCAAATGCATCAAATTAAAAATCAATGAATATTCATTGCACCTTGAAAGCAGCAGCATAAGCAGCCTGCAAGTTGGACATGCCTTCAAATGGCATACGGTTGGTCAATAGTTCCCATAGGACAATTCCAAAACTGTATACGTCAACCTTGTTGTTGTAATGTTTCTTCTCTCCTTGCCGCAATGTCACGGTGCTATACAACTGCAAAGACACAAACAGAGTCAGAACATAGGGAAAGCTAATTGGTAAGGAGGTTCAATGCATTGTACCCAAGTAAAACTCTTGAAATATTGAAGATGAACAGTACTAGATACCAAGAAGCCCACCCCAGTCATTCAACAGAAAATTATCAAAGCCTTACGGAAGATTATCAGGAAGTTTGTGCTTGGTAACATTGTGCAACAACAAAGCTTATGGCTCAATCAGGCTTATGCAAATAATAAACCAGAGACAAATAGTAATAAAATTTTAAAGAAAGAAAAAATACACATACTTGAAGCGTTAATTCGAAGTTTCATCTTTGGTGTAGTTAAACCGACTGTTACTAAACTACGGGAAAAAGGAAATTGAGAAAAAAGCATAAAATAATTTTAAGTTTTTAACTAATGATGGAAATGATTTAAGCAATGAAATGATCTCTCTTCCTATGCATGTCAGCCCTTACATTAAGAATAATGTTGACCACTTCCATTGAGCATAACAAATTTGGAGATTTGAAATATGAAGAGAGAGAGAGAGAGAGAGAGAAGCTTATTTAGTTCTTTCTTAAGAAGCTGCTCATGAACTGACGACAGCTTCCCATAAAGGGATAGAAGTGAGTTACATCGAATTCACTTACAGATTGATATGCATTCTTATAATTATTTGTCTGTTTCTGTAACTAAATATACAATAATTAGCTTAAATTCTCGTTAAACAGAAGATTTAGAAAATGTTAACCCACACCTAAGGAACCAAGTGGGCCATGGACTGAGACTACTGTCCAAGAACTTAAGTCTTTACCAAAGAATGGGTAGTCAAACAAAGTCTGATGACAATCCATTCACAGCCAAATGACCTCCACCAAACTAATGCCATAAATCCTCTGATGAAATTAAGCAGAACTTCTTAAATAAAAATCATAAATCCTAGTTTAGTTGCAAAACTTCTGTAGATCGTGTGTGTGGCAGCCGTGTGTGAATGTTTTTCTACATTCATACATGTTTTTGTTTTACTGATTTAGCCTTGACGATCCTAAATCTCTTTCCATCTTGATGATCATTTAATCACATAACCACCATCAACGGCAAATTTGTTTTCCCCATTTAGCTCTTTTAATAGTGGGACACAAATCAATTATAACAACAAATTATGTTTGGTAGATGACACAAACCTCAGGAGCCATCCAACGATAAGTCCCAGTTTCTGCGGTCATCATCTCTGTCACAGATTCTTCTCTTGCAAGACCAAAATCTGCAAGCTTCACAGACTTCTGATTCGCCGTAAGCAGCAAATTGTCTGCATTAATCAATATCGACACATCCATAAATATGTAAAAACGAATAACGCCAATGTATTGAACTACATAGAATGAAATCTGTAATCTGGGAAGTATAATCCAACACATCTATTTCTAGTTCAACTGAACATCAACATGACAAGCATCAAGCAACTCTTACCACAAAAGCAATTAATTAAAAGTACATGTACTATTTATTTCCAAAATGATTTTTCAATATACATTTTGGAATAGGATTGCTCAAATCAAGGAAACATAGTCAAATTACTAAAGGAGGAGAACAACCCAATATAATTAAAAACTAAACTCAATGAAATATGAGCCACGTCCATGGCCTAATTGGAAAATGCACAGCACAGAGATTTGACAAAATAGCAGAAAAGGCAAGCTGTAATGGCTTTTTACAATAAAATTGGTTTCCGTATAGAGATTTTTGAAAATGTCACAACATTTTAATTATTGATGAATAAGGAAAGTTTTATTCAACAAACCAGAACCAGCAAGCAACAAGCTGCACGCTAGTTACAACACCAGGACACCGGCCCAAAAATGAGCTTCTTCATAAAAGGGAAAGGGAAAAAATAGGAAGAGGAACACGATTAAACCACATTTCGTATCTACTTTTAACAATTACTAATAAACACACAAATCACAAAATATACCCCTACAAGCAATGGAATTAGGATTTTAATGCAATGAAGCCCATATGAATATAACAAATGTTAAGAAACAATTTAGTCCATTATGTGTAATGCACTATGTTCTTGGGAACTACCAGGTTTTAGATCTCTATGTATAATCCCATTGGCATGAAGACATTCCATGGCATGAGAAATATCAAGAGCAAAATTTATAGCCACGTGAAGGTCTAATAGATTTGGACGGATACTGAGTAAATACTTCCGGAGTGACATTCCAGGTAACAGCTCTGTTACTATCACCATTAAAGGGTCCTTACAAGCTCCAATAAACTGCAAACGCCAGAAATGCATTGTGCTCAGTGAATTGAATGCGACAGAAATGATTGTGAAAAACTATTAGTCACACATGTATAAAAGGAAAGTGCTTTCAAGAAATGAACTAATATAAAGACACATAAAAAATAGAACACTTACCCTGACTAGATTATCATGTTTAACACGTGACATCATATTAACTTCCCGTGCGAATCGACTCTCAAGTGCAGTTCTTTCTTCCACAGTGCTCCCACGATGGAGGACTTTAATAGCCACAATTTGATCACCATACCTGAAAATATCAATCTAGACCTATGAAACTAGGACACCAACCAGCAGACAATCCATTCCTAAAACAACTTCATTTGATGACATTGGAACAACGTAACATGTTATAAGCCTATAACAATTGAAAGTTATAAAAATACATGTCATAAGCCTTACACTCCTTTTCATAGGAATCACAGTTCAATAGATTCAAATACAACAACCAAACCTTAGTCCAAAAATTTTGTGGTCAGCTAAGGAACCTCAAAAGACTAGTCAGGGTAGGTCACCAAAACCAGACCCACACACTCAAGAAATCAACTTAACAACACAAAGCCTTAATCCCGGGATAGCGTAGTGGCGTAGTTACATATGATACGAGCTATGGTTGGTGCCATGACACCCTACAATAGAAAGAGTTTACTTCCAAAACTAGCCATCAACATGAACAGTCCAGCAATGTAAAGCACATTCCAAGTACCCAAAATCAGATTAAACTACAATTAAGTTGAGAACATAAATACACATACATGGCAATCAAGTAAAATTACAGTACCTATCTTCACAACAATCTAGTCTCACAAATTAACAACCCGAAAAAGCATAAAACAATAATTTAAACATCAAATTAGACAATAATTTAACATCAAATTAGGCAATAATTTCACACTGACCTTCCTTCATACACTTTGCCATGTGCTCCCTCGCCAATTTTCGACCCAATAAAAAGCAATTTCGGGTCAACCAGCAAATTCTCATCAATAGTTAACTGCTGTTCCACTGTTATTGATCCATTCTGCGTTGTCTCAGACCGCAAAACCGATCGCTCATATTCCCCCTCTTCACGAACTCCCCTGTTATTCTCGCTGCAACTCATAGTTGCAACCTCAAATTATACCCGAATTCCTCATTTTCCAATCAAACCCCTTTTCACAAACACGTTATTCACAACAAATTAACATTATTCAAATCCAAAAGACTTCAACTTCAACTCTCCAATCCTTTCAATTTGCACAGCAGCACCATATTCAAACCCACCAAACGAAAAGCCAATTCCTCTTAATTTTGACACTTCCTCTTCCAAATGAAACATTCAGAGCCACTACTATTATCAATATAGCTAGTTAACTACCACAACTGCTATAACTTCCACTTCTCACACACACAAAAGTAACAATAAAAATACAACCTTTACTATTAACTCTATTCAAAAATAGCTTCTTCTTTTTTTTTTTGAAGTTGAGAGAACTTTGCTTGAGTTGTAAGCCTCGTCTTCAACGAAGTCTAAGAAAATAAAAGAAACCCAACAAAGAAAAGATACGGATAAGCCAAAAAAAGCAACTTACAGTAGAAGCTATGAAATTTTCTTTTGAGCCCCCCCCAAAATTAAAAATAAAAATCCAAACAAGAAGTTGTTTCTACATATGTTTAAGAAAACCCAATCTCTCTCTTAACAGAACAGAACATGAAATACGAGGTTTTATGAGAGAGAGAGAGAGAGAGAGTCTGTTCAGACAAGGAGGGTTGAAAAGAAAGGAAAGGAAAGGTGGTGGGGGGGGGGGGGGAGAAAAAGGGGTGGCCAATGAGAGGAGGACACGTGGAGAGAAACGCACGGGAATGAATGGAAAAATTGAGTTATCGGAGGGAGGAGGATTTGGACGTTGTTTGGTGGTGGAGGATGAAAGAATGGGAGTGGTGACTCAATGGAGCACTTCTTCTCTTTCTTTTTCTTTTTTTGATTTCTCTCCTCTATAGGCTATACCCACTGTATAGAGACGACAACAACAACAACAACATACATTACAAAGCTCTCACCTCACCCATCCTTGTCGGCTCACCATTGCTTGGCTAGCTTAGCAGCTAGCTCCGTGACCCTCTTTTTTAATGGTTACTACTATTAGTTAGTTCTACTTTTTTTTTGGTTTTCCTCGTGCCATAATTAATGGACAAAAATATCTCTTTTCTTTTCTTTTCTTTTCTTTTTCTAATTTTTAATAAATAATTTATATACGTATTAGCCTCATTACACTTCGATGGAGCTTTTTTCTTCTTTTTCTTTTTTTCTGGTCTAGTGTCATCATTTGTATTTTTTATTTTTAAATTTTAGATAAGTTTGTTTTGAGAATATAAATGAGCAGGAAAGCGTCATATTTTATGCATTTTAAGAGGAGTTAGAGATATATTTTTATTAGATTATTCTCATGTTTTTTTTTCTTGTTAAATCTAAAGTTTATGAGTATTTTTGAACCACATAAAAGTCTAGTTTAAAAAAAAAATTCTTATAAATAATATAGATATGGTATTATTTAAAATCTATTGTGTTGTTTTATGATGATTTCTATTTATTATGACAATAGACTTTAATTTAATGAGTTGAATTTTACTCTTTGAATTTTAACAGGTTGCAAATTCATAATTTTATTATTTAAATGATTAAATTATTTCATTTATGTTAAAAATAAAAATAAAAATTTGTTTTTTTGTTCGTTGACTAGATTGCCCATACCATACGTACAGTCACCCACCACACATCTTCTATGATGATAAAACCACTATTTCTTTTCTTTTTTCTCTTTTTTTAATCAAGGGCGTCATTATTCATGTCTCAACATTAATCCAATTTTTTTTTGTGTTTACTTTTTTTTATATATACATAAAAAGAAAATCTTTATTGAAGAAGAAGAAGCAGGAGTGGTAATTTGTGTTTGCGTATCGGGTTCGTGTCGTATTAATTTATGAATATTTGACTATATAAGTTAACACTAATCTAATATGTTTATTAAACGGGTCAAGATTTCACAATCTTAACACGACACATTTATTAAAAGGGTCAATCATGTTGACCTGTTTATAAGATTTTATCAAAATGAAAAAAAAAAATATGAAAAAAAACAAATAAATATTTTTAATATAAAATTCAAAACTAACAAGTAACCGTATCACAAATAATCATTCAAAACTAAAGCATATACCAATATCACAAATCAGTCACAATATGTTAAAGAAGATAAATCCCAACAACTAATAAGTTTATATACTTAGAGTTTGAATGGTATATTGATAAATTGTCATTTAATTAAATGGGTCAGATAGGTCAAACGGGTTCTGTATGTTTAATACTAACCCAACTCGTTTATTAAACAAGTCAGCCGTGTCAACCCATATATGACACAAACTCATTAAGTCTCAACTCATAACCTGCTAATTTCATGTCGTGTCGTATCGGTTCGCAGGTCGTGTTCAATTTTGCCACCCCTAAGAAGAAGCAACTTTGGTACAAATAAAAAGGTGAAAGATTTGGAGAGGTGGAAAAGTTGAAAGATGGAAAACTTTTTTATTTAGTTGAAAAGAAAAATAAGAGAATAGAAAATGTAAGTTTGTATAATTTACTTCCATGCTCCTATTATATTAAAAGAATTATTTATTTTTTAAAAAATGATTTCGATATAAATAAATAAATAACCCAAACGTTAAAGTTGAAAAAAAAAAAAAAAACCAGCATGAAAAACACAAGTAAAAGGAGACGAGGATAGATAGGTAATTTCCCATTAAGCCCCCCCTCTTTCCCTGCATTTTCTCCTTAAATTGGGAGATATTTCAAAATCACTCGTGTAGGGATGAAGGGCCCAGGAATGTATATTGGGCCGTGGGCCTTGTCTGAAAACATTTAGCTGTCCGAGAACAGTTAGACATTAACGAAGACGTATAAATCAGTAAGTTATGGAATGATTTTGGCCATAGAGATTTGGAAAGTAATCCGAGAAAAAATGCCTCATCAGCTAAACAGAGTAGAGGTCAAAGGTTTGACCTGCCATCAAGAACAACACGCCGGACAATTTTACTAGTAAGGATAAGCATCAAGAGAGAATAGGACAAAGGGAAGCTGAGAAATATTTAGGAGAAAACTGCTACCACTGCATTAAATGCTTTGCAGCTAACTCCCTGACCGCATTAATGTGGAGGTGATACCTGAACAGTAATACTCAGCCTTACAGCCACCCTTAAAGACTTTAGGAAGGTGCTGATGGGACAAGGATTTAGGAGAAAGTTGCTACCACCGCATTAAATACTCTGCAGCTAACTCCCTAGCTGAATTAATGTGGAGGTGATACCTGAACAGTAATACTCAGTCTTACTGCTACCCCTAAATACTTCAGGAAGTGTTGATGGGACAAGGATTAAGGCTAGCAGCTTGACCTACACGTGGAAGGCTGAGATGAAGTGAAGTAGAGGAATATAAAGAAGAAATATCTCATTACAAGAAGGGGACCTCAAAATCTAGGAAGAGAAAAAATACTGTATACTTAAGAACTGTAATTGGGTTTAAGTCCAAAAGAAATATATAAAAATTGCTCTCCTCAAACGTTGTTGAGGAAGAATTTATTTACATAAACTTGTTTATTTTCATTTTCTAGTAGCCTTTAATCTACTGTGATTGTTGTTTGACTCATTAAAGTCCAGTTCTTAGCCCACTATTTACAAATTTATTGTATTGGGCTCTTTGGCCCTAAGTCTTTTACTTTTTGGGCTTGAGAACCAAATCGTGTCCTTATAACTCCAAATGGTGAGCTTGAGTGAGAAAAATATTTGGCCTCACCATTTTCTACCCCAACCAAATACCCTCCCCTACCATTTCTTCCCCACTTTTCTCTCTCCAATAATCACCCCCAACCAAATGAGACTTAAGAATTGGATACAAAAGAAGCATAACTAAAATCCTACAAAACAACATTTACAAAAACTCGATCACTAAGGAATTTGTTTAGTTGATTTTTAGAGTTGCCATTGGTTAGGTTGGTTTGAAATTTCTCAATCACTAGAAATTTAAATTAAGTTTAACAATACCCCAAATTGAGTTAAGTTTATAAATCGAATAGTAAATAATATCTAATTGATATGAAATTTGATATATATATTAAAAATATAAAAAATATACAATCTAAAATCTAAAATTTTCAAAATATGTAGTTATATCAAATTTTTTTTTTTTTTTAGTGAAAATATAACCAAGCTCGAAGCAAATTTTGCCCCCAACAAAAAGCGGTGATGCTTTTTGTTTTTTCAAAACCAATAATATCACTACTTTTTGGGAAGAAGTACGCCTGTTGCCACGTGACCAAAATGTGTGGGTGGAAAAGACGAGAGTTGGCTGTGGCTAGAATAGATATACACTTGGGGACCACCTTGGCTTGATTGTCGTTTTCCAATTTTTATAACATGTCCTTTGATTTGTCTCCTCTCCTCTTTAACGTATCTGTAGAATCGTAGATAGATACAGTGTTAATTGTGGGACCTACAACAACTTCCATCATTATCATGCCATTGAATTGATCTGATGAGACTCGGACTTGGGCGTGAATCTACTTTTTAAGTTAACATTCAGACGATCCGTGTGAGTGAGGGAGCTGCTTAGAACAAAGACAAAATTCAGGCGTTTTCAGCCTTCAGTATTAACATCTATTGCTCTAGACTTATGGACTTATTATAGCCCCCAAAATTATTCATAATATATGTAATATCAATAACTAAACATAGGAAGGTTGGGTCAGCAGCCATAGTACATACAATTATATTGATTACTACAAAAGTACAAATAATAATAATAATAATAATAAGCGGCCGGTTAATGTATGAACCATGCATTTTGGTAAAGTTTTTATGAGAAATTGAAAAAAAAAA